>JAUJYV010000389.1:0-46082 GCA_033995625.1 Ophyiulus pilosus
TTTAAAAAAAATTATATTGCTCGTTATGCGAATCACTCGTTATGCGAGGTGCTCGTTAAGCGAGGTTCCACTGTATAGACTAATTTAGAACAACATTTTGTGGCTTATTGCTTCATGCTCTTTCTTGTTCGAAATGTCTGCCATTTCTAAAAGAGATCCATAAAATCTAATACATTGACATTAAATTGAGGAATGGCATGATCTCGAACTGTAGATGTGATTCTTAGCGTAAAGGTATAAGTAAAAATTCAATTAATGTATTAGTGTGTCCGTTGGAAGGTTGCCTCTAAGCAATGTGATTTATGAGCACTTGCGCTGTTGTGTTTCCCGGTTCCCATTGCGATCACTAGTGGATTAAGTGAATAAATTTCCCTCGCTGCTAACTTGCAAATAATCAAGTGTCTCTTACTTCGGTATTGCGTTATGTGCATGCCGTTTCCAGATGACATTTTATATGCAGACATCCGCTTCTCCTCCTATCATGTATACTGTCTCAGTTTACTGCTTATGACTTTCGGGTACTTTGTTAACCTACAGGAGGGTAAAACGAAAGGCATCATGTATGGATCTGTTATGACGCTTCTTGGATTTATAATCTTTGCTGTTTTATTCTGGCGTTAAACTCACGCCGAATAAAATACGACAAAACCATTTTAACATTCTTAGAAAACAACCTGATCGGTGTACATCATGCTTTTGAAGATCTTCGCATTGTACGATGAAGTCATTGACATGTTTTATTTGTTTGGATTTAAAAGATTTAATTTGTTAAATTAAGAACTTAGAAAGATAATGTTAAAATAGAGAATTTTCTTTAATCTATAGCTTGGGTTAACTTTTGGAAGTTTCACCAACGATTAATAAAGCCCGAGTCGAAAAAATTACATGTCAAATATATGGGTTGGCTATATCATAAATTGGAAATATATGGACATCAAGAGATCCCCTCCAAATCCAAGAAATTTTACAAATTTCAAACCGAATCGGCAAAATATAAAAGGGGAATTGCACTTTTGCATTAAAAATGTGATTTTTCTGCTAAAGAAATGCACTTTTTTTTAAAATTAAAAGTACGATTTCTCTAAAGTAAATGTGCGATTTTTCTAAGTAAAAAGCAATTTTTCTGCATTAAAAATGCTATTTTTCTTGGCAAATTTTGTGTGTGTGCAGTAAAAGTGCGATTTTTAAGGTAGAAACACAATTTTTTTGTTTTAGAAATGCAATTTTCGTTTAGGTAAAATTCACCTTTAGGTAAAAATCGAAATTATTTTGTATTAAAAGTACGATTTCATCTGGGCATAATACTGGCGATCCTATATATATATATATATATATAACCAAAATAGTCTACCCTAAGATTCTGAAACCCTTCCCACCCAAATGTGAGGACATACTTCATTGATGGACATACAAAACCCATGCTATGGTTGTATACAATACATGCGAATGTATGTCCAATATCACCAAATATGACTCCAAATCTCCATGCATGGGACATAATGACATATATGACCATATTTAATTTTTCTACCCGAGAGGGCCTTCTGCAAGCTCGAAGGACAGTCCTGTGGACAATCCATGGGAGTGAGTGGAAAAGTTTGGGAAACGTTGCTTGCACAAAACTTACATGATGGAATTTAGGTGATAAAGGATGAGTTTTGCATTAAAGCGGACGTTCCATCGCATTACTTCAATTGCGTTATCACTTCATCACTAGTTACTGACAATGTGTCAGTAAACTGTGACCATCTTGGTTTGACTTTTATTTCAGCAACGCTCCTATTTTAGGATAATTGAAGGATTTATGGGCCCGGCTAACTCTCCAAATGTCGAAATGGCTAACTGCATGCATCACTCCAGTTATGTAGAATGTAGGAGTATCTAAGGTGGGGGGCAGGGTGCGGTCACTGGATGGGAAGGTTGCAATGTGGCCTTAGCTGTGTTAATTTTTGCATCCTGTACATTTGGATGAAATGTTTATTTATTAATCATTCATTATACTGCTCATTTTCATTCTTGACTAATGACACTTTGTCCTGCAAATGACATTGCCATGCGCGACAAACATGGATTAGGACCCAGAGGGGCAAATCTTCAGTCTGCGATATCCAGCTTACAATGCTCAGGCACTATTGTAGGCTGTTATTTTGCAAATTATTCTGGAAATTGCTTTATCGATTCGAACCCCTTCTCTGTCAATTGAAATTTATTTTAGCATGAATAGGCCCCCACGCGTGTTTAGATGTCGGAGGCCTGCAAATGATAACTGCGTGTTATCCGAATGATGACTAGTACTGATATTAACACTGTAGCCATAAATCACCAAATTGACTTTGATAAGTCTGGGTTTAATCAGTTTGAATCTTTCGTTGAAACATATTTTTACATGTTTCCAATTGTGAAGTTGTATGAAAAGAACTGTCAGTATTGCATGATATGCATCTTAACATTATTTATTCACACTGGACGATAAGTTGACTCGACTTATTTATACATTGTGACAATTTATGTATTTTCTATAGGGAGGATAAACCTATTGTCAATGCTTGTTAACGTGCATTGTCAAACAAATGTAACTGAAATAAGGTACATATTGATATTAAATACTGCATCATTTATAGTTTGTTGTACAATAAATTACTTAAGCTGGGTCTCCATTGAAGGCAACACGCAAACACCAAACATACAAACACTCAAACCCAAACCGGAAACCGGAAACAATGAATCCGGCAAGATGTTGATGAATGCAGAGATGTATCCACCAAAAGTTGTCAGAAAAGATGAACAAATGTATCCAGTTTATGACGCTTTAACCAAGTCATAAATGCTTAAGTTCGTCTGCACACCGTCGGCCAATTTGAGCCGACGGCTGAGCATGCGCAGTAAAGTGGCAACATTTTCCCCATTTGATCCGGACCGCCTTCGGAACGATCGACGAAATGTTGTCGAAACCATGGTTCTGGCAACAAAAAAAACGTCATAAGTTTGCGCAAACATCACGGTAGACAAACTTTTATTCTACATTTGTTTCAGCAAACCATGTTGACTTTGGTGGAGACACGACTTTATTAACTTAACTAAGTGAACATTGAAGTATTGCATACTAGAAATCCAGAATGATCTATTTCTTCATTATATTTTTTCATGCTATTGACGAATAATTCATTCACGAACAAACTTTTTGGTGGTCTATGGTGCATTTTTAAACATTTGTTTAACAGAAAGCTATTATCTCAGATGCAGTCTTTTGACAATTGAGCAAACTACCCTTATTCACTTTCATTTTATACAAGCTCGTTTTGAAATATCATTTTTTCACATATTGCTTGTTCCTAACAAGAGTCTGCATTTCGATTTGGTTACTCATTGAGTTATGACAATATCACATGAGAGAATACTTTCATTTTATGAACCTGCTAGCATTATCTATTAATTAGCCTGCAGGGTGCCGTAACTTCGCTATTTTTCAGTAATTTGCCAATATTTATGATGCACCATATTGGGAAATTGAGGAAAATTAATCTCTCTCTCTGGATATCACCCTTCGAGCTCATATCAGTCGCATGTTTGTACCAAGCTTGGGAATAATGCATTCGCATAGACATTTTGTCGTGGAAAATTTGAATAGGCGCATGAAGTTTTCATGGGTTAGTCTGGAAAAAATTGAATGTGTTACTTCGGGCAAAATTGAAAATGAGCATCTCTATGACTTAGTTTAAAATTTTTATTTTTATAAATTCATATATCAGAGATTTAGCAGTCAGTCCCCGATTGGGGACCACGTCTCATCAGCAAAAACATTAAATTGTCTAGACGCATTGATGCATATGGCACTGTTATTTATAAGTTCCAATCCGAATGCATTTGTTTGGTCATTCAATGTTTATGTGTTTTATTGTAATGTATAAGCTTTTTTCTGTCCAAACGTTTCTCTTATGATAAACAGAAATTTATTGCCGGAAAGCAGTTTTAATACAAATCTTGAAATTGCTGCTATTTGCAAATTATTCGTAGAAAATGCAGCGCTGCTATATTTCCGAGAATTGAAGTTCAGTTCTGCCAAACATCGTTTTGGTAATATCCAGATACTTCCTCTGTGTTCAGTGTACAACAGCGTTGATAAATGAGCATTTGTAACGAAATTATTAATATTTCAACTATATATAATAATCTCATGAATGCTTAACAGTACTCAGATCTTTTTAATCACCATGAGTAATAGAAAATTCGAAATATCCATGGCTAGACCAGAAATTGGACGTCTGAACATACATGGCCAGATAAGTCTAGAAATTGCCAGTTATGGCCATATTCACCAATGTATCTCCATGTATGGGCATACTTACCCATATGCCCTTGTATGGCTCATCAGTTGCTTAGTATTGCTAATAGATGGATAATCAGTTGCTAATTAAGGCGCAAATCGCCCATCATTTGTCAAATATGGTTCATATTTGGCTATAGTATATGGCACATCAAAGGCTAAATAACCTCCTTCAAGGACCAAATATGGCCCTTCAAGGACCAAGTTCAGCCAATATATGGCTCATCAAGGGTTAAATATGGCCCATATCATACATGACCATTTATGGCTCTTCAAGGGCCAAGTTCAGTCCATACATGGCTATATTATATGCCCCATCAAGGGTTAAATATGGCCCATACATGGCTGTATATGGCCCACACATGTCCATGTATGACCCATACATGCCCATTATATAACTTCCATCCGGGTGGTGATATCTTCATCCATGTTGAGAGTGCCATGGTGCTGGTCTCTGGTAAATGAACATTTGTAACGAAACTATTGATATTACAATTATATATTATGATCCCATGAATGCTTAAAAGTGCTCAGATATTTGTAATCATCCAGAATAATAGAAAATGGGTGGACTTGTGGACTCCCCCTCCTCAACAAGTACAACTATAGCCCAGTCTCACAGACTGTGCAATGCAGAGAGGGTTTACTGTAACAGTATACTCTCTTCGAGTTTGTTAGGTTTCACTTGTGTTTGCTAGTTTTTTTGTCTCCCAGAATGTCACTAGACACGAACAATAAGCTTGGCTTTTACTAAAATTGTTTTTATTAATCTCATGTTTTGCCAAAACCGATGCTCAAAACTGCTTTTATTTCTGTACTTTGATGCAAGTATTGGAATCTTGCACTGTTTTTTTTTTTCTTAGCAAATCAGGCACGGTGCAATGCAGTCGTAGTTATTGGGGGATTTTTTTTTTCTCGAAAAATCGTATATGCCTTTATTGCCTCAGTTTTCAAACTGTAATTTCGGTCCTGGAGAGTGCGAGGGTGGCAGGCTGCACAAACCTTACCGTAACAGTTGTATCACCTCCCTTTGTTTTTTTGCACGATTTCAAACGACTTCTTTGTTTTGCAGCTTGTTTTGACACTAGCATTATTAGTTTTTTGGGGCCCTTTCAGTGACAAAAAACGCTTGTTTTTTTTTGTGTCAGTGTGTGGATGGAGGTCGTCATAAATCGGCTGCAGAGAGGAAATTGCATGCTCCCTTGTAATTTGAACCGATAGGCATGTGTTTATGCCCACTAAGAGGGCGCACTTTTACCATGTGGAAAATGCGAGGGACACGCTGCTGGGTTTGGTCAAGCGTCCCGTGATGCCAACTTCCGTTGCAATAACTGCACCTACACCATGTGGTTCCTATCTGTTATTTATGGAAGTTTAGGGACTGGCAAAGCATGCCCCCACTTTGTGGCCTGGGTCATGTGATAAAGTTTAAAACAGCAAGGTCACCAGCTACTGTTTAAAAACCTATTTTTAAAGCATAAACATGAGAATACTCAAAACTCAAGGTTGAATTGAATGATTCGTAAACAAGTACATGAAAGAGCATTGCTCGGGGAAACATGCGATTTCCAGTTGTTTTATGGAATTCAACATTTTATAGGTATAAAAAATAACAGTCGTAAAACTATTTTCATATTTTTATTTATTTCAAATTGTTGTTTTATGTTCCTATCTAACCTTAACGAAAAATGTTGAAGAAAAATATATTTTGAAACACATTTTATCATCGGTATCTTGCGAAGTATTATACAGTAATTATATCTTACGCATTGAATTTTTTACTGGCTTTGTTGTAGCACACATTTTCAGATTTCAAATGGCAAAAGTCTTTTCCGAATAATTTGAATATCAAGCGATGAAACAAGTTTTGAATGGTTTTGTTGGGAAATGAGTCTTGGCACACTTCTGAGTTAAATAGTCCGGAAATGAAATATGGATTGCAATTATAAAGGAATTTATGCTGAAAAACATATAGTTATTAAAGGAAATGCGTTTGATGTGTAACGAAAGTAGTTCAAAGTACTATATAGTAGTTCAAAGTACTATATAGTAGTTGGGCGATGATAAGTTATCAAAGTTTTGGTTTAATTAGGTATATAAGGGCCCATTCAAAAAGGAGGTCCCCGAAATTCCTTCAGCAATTTACCCCCTCCATATGGTGACCATTTTAGCCCAGCTTCCCCCCGCCATTGTAGACGTTCTTAATTTTATTTTGAAAAGTAGGGTGTCCAAAAGATGTAAGGTCCCATCCTTTAAATTTCCAACGAAAATGTACTGACATCGAAGGGAAATTCCAGCATAAAATTGGTATTTAGCACAAATTTAGACACAATACCCGAGTTTCTCGAGGTTTCAAAAATTAAAGTAAATTTGGGACTGGGCACACATTTCTTCTACTGTCCCTTTCCCTGTTCACTGATCTTTAAAACTTAATTAAACAGAAAAACCAAAAACTGAAAAATAACATCTTTAGTGAACATATAAAAATGACTTTCCCCTCTCTCCTCCCTGTCCACATGACAGCTTCCCCCCCTCCCCTTACCCCCTGCCCCCTCTACCGCCTCAAAAAGGACGTCCTTTTTGAACGACCCCTTATATGATGAGAATTCATTAATAGACAAAAACAAAAATATTCTTAAAACAAAATTCTTGAAATATTTATGAATCTCCAGTGACTTGTCAGCTCTATTTACATCTAAAAACGACAAGACATATATTTGCCTAAGGTAAAAATGCTTAACAATATATTTATATTGCAATATTTATAATGCTACATAGTAAGCGCAAGCATTGCTATACATACTTGCATTTACAGCATTTTTGCTTATTTATAATATATTCAATATCCGTATACAATATGTTAAAATATTTTTAAAATGCATGCCCGAGGAATTTGTGAATGCATTGTTTATATTCTAATATATCTCAATTCCTTTTACGTATTCATACTCCGAACAGACGCTTGTATCTATCTGCATATGAAAACATACTGTACGTTTTGAGGAATTTTGAGTAAGTTTTGAATTTTCTTGTTTTTGTTGAAACACGATGATGTTACAATGCCTTAAGCAATATTTTTGTTTGTTAATACGAATACATAATATCGTCTTAAAATATACCTTCTATAGTTTTGAAATTGAAATTCCTCGAGGTAACGTATTGGTTAGACAAAGTTTATACTCCATCGCTCCTATTTTATCAAAATTTGGGCTAGTTTGGCAGAATATTCAAGTTATTCAAATTTCGTCACAAACTTAATCACACGACATTCACTTTACTGTAATACTTCGTTCACACGAGGCCGTATCGGCCGATTTGCCGCACGAGGTTTTTTACCGAATTCTTCAGCGGTGCATGCTTTTCTATCTGCACGTTCACACGATACGTCTCATTCCGTGTACGGATTAAAACCCGATTCGTTTATTTTTGCAATTCGGTCTTGTTGCTTAAAACCGTACGATATGTACGGTCTTTATGGTAAAAAAATAAGGCGCGTGATAAAATTCGAAATTTATATAGAAAATTGGAACACAAAACATTCGAAAAAATTAGGCGCGTGATATAATTCGAAATTTATAGAAAATTGGAACAGAAAACATTCGAAACTGAATAGTGTGTGAACACTGCACCCGGTTTAGCACATATACAGCGTAACTTCTGATTAGTCAAAAAACCGCATCGTGTGAACGAGGCGTAATACTTCGTTCATACGAGGCCGTATCGGCCATTTTGCCGCACGAGGTTTTTTACCGAATTCTTCAGCGGCGCACGCTTTTCTATCGGCACGTTCACACGATACGTCTCCGGGTTCGTGTGAATGCACAGATAGAAAAGCATGCGCCGCTGGAAAAAATTCGTGCGGCCAAACAACTGATATGACCTCGTGTGAACAGGGCGTAACTGTCTAGGTTCCAACGTGATTCACACATACAGATTTGAATTTCAGTCATCACCTTTTTTATGTAAATGACTAAAATTGTGTTTTCTTCAGGGCTTGGTGGGGGATCCGTCATAAGTGTGGCCCGTTTTTTGTATGTTTCTGAATATGACCATGTCAAACATAATGTGTTATCTTGTGGAGATATCCTTGTCCATCAAATTCTCAGAATGGGTCCTTCAATGTAATCATGGTGTCTAATTTATACCCTCATTGGTTCTAGGAACAATCAGGTTCGCTTGGCAGGAATCAATTTAGCACGTTGGGTTTCAGTTTACGATCATGCACTACTTGCAATCCATCAAATTTTGGAAAAGGGTAGCACCCTTTTCATGGGAACCTCGTGTAAGGTATCAAAAATCTCGTGTGAACGTGGTCAAACGCAAATTTTAACACTTGGCCGGGGACCATGAGCCATAACGGTCAACAAATAACGCTTTGTTCAGTTTGTTTCCTGAAATGGGTTTGGATATTCTGTTTTTTTTTTTTTTTTTTTTAACTGTTGCTTTCCCGTGGTGCATCAAGTGTTAATTGACGCATTACGAAAGACGATAAATTGGCGTTAATCGTCTAATTTTAGGTTGTCTAAAAACTCTCCATTAGCCTTACATAATAATAGCATTTGTTCCTCTGCTGTTAAGTTTAAAGGACCTAATTTCAGTCAAGTTGTCAGTTTTCTCTTTAGGTTTTTTTAAAAAAAATAAACAACTATTTCGTTCATGGATTTAATCCAAAATGTCATTAGCTGGGTTAGCTGAAAAAGTCTGCCAAAGATTTATGAATGAACTAGAGATCAACAGTTCGTATTGATCGATGTTGATGTTGTATGCTTTGCTAGTTTCTCAAACTTTCCAGAAAAGCGCCTAATATAAATCTGGCAAAATTCTAATAATCTGTATATCTTAAAAAAAAAATTAGTAACAGTTGTATTTTCAGTAATTGCTATTGCGAAGTATTGCATAAACCAAATATCGTAACTTTAAGACAAACAAAAACATTTTTCAAAATTTTAACTACAATATATTTGCCTGATGTGCCATATGTAAGCCGTTTAACTATTTTAGCTCCATTTATTCGACGCTTGATTTATTTATGAACCCCCACAGCTTTTCAGTCTGTTAAATACGCAGAAATCAATTTTAAGCTTTGCCCAAAATAACGTATTTTTAATTTCATTTTCTGAATTATTAATGACGTTTACTTGTAAATTTTCAGCTGTCATATAAAATGTTGGTATACCGATTACTTTCCGAATTAAATTTTCATTTCAGCCAAATGTTGTTCGCCATTTCACACCCTAGTACACACATGTATTCTACATTCTATCAATAATTACCATGGGGTTATTTTAGCTTTATCATTAATTTAAAGCATGATTAATGCTAGCATTTCGTTATATTCAACGGATAGATGCTAAACTCTGAGAGTATGATGAGTTACTAAATGGACAACAGTCTGTTGAAGAATTATGGTCATATGGATCATTAGGCTCTAATTCCATACAAGTACTACATTTGTAATTGATTTGAATGAATCAATATAGCAACTGCTTGGTTAAAGTGTAGACGACCACAGGTGGGACATATATGCATAAAATTGGTGTTTAACACAAATTTAGGCATAATACCCGACTTTCCGGTTTTAAAAACTCAAGTATATTTGGGACTTGGGGCACATTTCCCCTTTCACTGATCTTTAAAACTCAAATAGAAAATCCAAAAACTTAAAAATCCCATTATAAGATGACTTCCATAATGGCTTCACCCTCCCTGCCCCTGTCCACGTGATGTCCACATGCCAACAGACCCCCCGACCCCCTCTTGAGAACGTCCTTTTTGAATGGTCCCTTAAGTGTTTTTAAAACGCTCTGTCGTGAAGGGTCTGTAGGTGTGCCGCGAAAGTTTATGAACCTTTCCATGCCAACGTCTTTATATGTACCCTAACTTTAATGGCTGGAAGGGAGGAGCCACGCATTGAGCTACCCAATGAGTGGTTCCTCCCTTTCCGCTATTAAAGTTAAGGTAAGTATAAAGACGTTGACATGCTCAAACTGTCTGATAATTATGACTAAAAAACGTTAATTGTTCATCTGAGAGCAGATTATATAATAAAAGCGTAACTTTTCTTTATTTCATTGAAAAAATGAGAGAATCTTTCCTTAAAAAAACATCTGGTGCGCCGCGAAAATTTGAAGCACCTCGTGTGCCGTGTGTTGAAAATGTTGACAAACACTTGCAGAAAAGAGATACTGCTGAAAATGAAAACTTTATCGGGGAGTCTATAGTTGTATATATTTACAGTGAATGATGGATTTTGTTTTAAGAGTTGTGAAACAGAAGTGTGCCCTGAACGGTGCGTTCCAGATGTTATAGGTGCTCCCACTGCTTCAGGATGCCTCGCAGACATATTTTCGATTTTTATGTAATTTTAGGATGTTCTCTCTCGCACTCTGGCACGGCCAGACACCCATCTTGGACGCATGAATTTTAATAGCCAAATGCCATACAAGCTATAAAGAGAGTAAAAGCTGGCAAACAGGGTTTCTCCAAGGCATCCATGCGCGCCATTAACGGCTGAAGGGTGTGGAGTATACGGCGTTTTAACTCCAACAGCCCAGTCCTAAAAGTCCGAAAAGCAAGATTAAAGATGCTCGGGAGCATTTGGGCCGCTCTGATGGACATCTATGGCACCTCTAACGCGCTGCACTTTGACAGCTTGAAGCTCTGGAAAGTACGGGGCCATGACTTAAAGCCGGGGGATTCGGAGGTCGTCAATGTGACTTATGCTGCCATTATTGACCACATGAATTACGCGTTTATGCCGGCCGTGTGTTGGCGGATATTTCATCGGAAAATAATATGGTCAGGCGTGAGCTCAACTCTTCGGTGCACTAGGGCCTTTTGTTGAGCAGCCAATGGACGTTGGGATCAGCCGTTTTAAGGGAAACTCCATTAATGGCGCACTTGAGCTGATAATGGACGAAGGGATTTAAGCCAATATTTAATTCATTTTATTACTCTCGACACTCGGTGAAGCCCTTATCTCACACGCTGGTCATTTCGGCGAGAAATAGGCCATGGACTGGGCTGCTTTCGAGGTTTTCATATTCGCCAATGATTAATTCAAGCATGAGTGCCTGTACAGAAATGAGTGATATGAATGAAACTGGGCGAGATTGCTAATTTTAATCGCGCTTAGCTTGCATTATTCGTGGATGAAAACTTAAAAGATTGAAGGACAAGTATCTGCGGTTGGCATAGGGGCAAGGCAAACATCAGGTCTGCTGTCATCGACCAACGTCGCAGCAGTTGTGGTCAGATTCCGAACAAATAAGATCCTCAGGGGTATATTAGTTGCATTCTCTGTCGATTTTTTCCTTGACCACAACATGAACTGGTGTGTGCATGTCTTTACTCAAATTTTAACTGGAATCCAAATTTTCCAGTCATATACTAGCATCGATACAGTGAAGGAGGCTAAGTAATTTTTCAGAAAAGGGATTAAAAACCAGTATAGTTTTATTTGGTTTTGATGTTAGATATTATTCAACAATAAACCTGATGTTTTGCAGTGATAGATTTTTACAATTTTTTTTTCTGACATAGTAAATTGATTTTTTTTTTCACATTCACATTCATGAATATCGAGTTTTTTGTGAGATTAACAACGATGAACATATGGGATTTATCAATTTTCTTGTTCAAATAATATAGTACATTACTTACACGTTTCTGAGGTAGAATAATATAAAGAAACTAATGCCCATGATAAGGCGAAACAGTTGGCTATTTAAGAGATTTAAGATCGAGAGTAACAAGGTATGTTACTATATAATGCCTAGTGTACATTAGAGCAAACACGAAGCAAAAATAGGGTTCAATAAACATGTTTACATTAAAAGTTGCTCAACAGTTTCTGTAAGCAATTTTAAGCACCATTTTTGACAAAAAAAAGTTCTTTCAGCAAACGTTTCGGTGTTTGCTCGAGAGGCGGTGAAGATCAAAGGAAAACATGTTTGCTGGTCAAGGCGCTCTTACCAAGGACTATATCATGACGTAGAGAATTAACCCAATTTGCCCCACGTGCTTTCTTGAGCAGTTTTTGACCATTATATACAGGACATCCATGACCAGTAAACATATCCTCCGTTTCGAAATGGATGTGGACAATTATATTTGGACAAACCTGTTTATGGAAATACTATGTTCGCGAAACCACGTTTCGACAAATTAGTCTGCATAATTTTATTTCTGTTCAATTGTATCGCAGCTAATTTTCAAACTTTTATGGCTGCTTAGCCGCTGCTAGGATACATTCAATTTCGTGAAATCTAAGCATATTCATATTTCAAAAGTATATACGATATTTCAGACAATATAAGTTTCCTGTAGTATTATCACAAAACTTGTATATCCCTCATTATTGATAAAGCCTGCCTTAATCTATTATAAAGATATTTTAAATCTATACTATTGTTCACAAGAGATGCATCTCGTGTTTTGTAGTACCTCTATTTCAACTTAAAAAAGGCGCTTCTTTGATGTCAAGTTTAATTTACGTTTCATGTACTCATAAGGCGTTAAGCCTTTTTTCACATTTTTTTTGACAATTTGATATGAAAGATGCATTAATGCTCTTTGAAGTTCATTTAAAATTTTTTGTAGACAAATATTGAATAGAGAAATGCATAATTGTATGCTATAAACACCCTTCTCTACGCAATCATGTTTTATTTCCTTATATCCATAAATTTGGCTTCATTCGCCATAAGATTACTATATTGAACAGGCCAATAGCATTTAATGCCATAAATTTTTTTAAACAAATAACATTGCATTTTACTTAAGTGGGATTTTAATCAACGGTTTTAATATAGCCTATATCGCTGATAGCTATAGCAACATGAATTTTGCCATGGCATGATTGAAGTGCAGTGATGTAGAAAGTATTATATGAAATCGTAATCCCTATGGATATCAGTTCGCTGATGAACGAACTAATCAGCTACTAAACAGGCATTCGATGGTAGTTTCATATTTATTTTCACGTGAACCTTTTCTTATTACATCAAAGTGGATTTGGGCGCAATGCTTTAGCATGTTTTCTGAAAATTCATTAATTTTCCGTGTTTTTTTTTTTGCCCTCCTGCATAAATCGATTTTTGAGTGGCATATCCTAGCTTTTTGTGTGCGATATAGCTACATTTGTTTGCATAGATTTAAAATTAGGGTCTTGGAAGCGCACACCTCCAACTATTTACATGTAACTCAATGAATTACGAAGTATACTCGAGAGAATTTTAAAGCTTAATTGTGCAAATTGTATGCTGAAATTATTTGGAATTCTTCTAAAGTTAGGTATGCACCAAAGGAAACAAGCAAACACGAAACATGAAACACAAATTTCAAACATGTATGCCGAAAAGTGTTTTGCAGCACAATTTCTGACAAACATGTTTGCAAAGACACAATGTACACACCGAAAAAAAAACATTCCGTGAAACAAGGCGGAGCTTATTATTGGCTGGTCATAGCGCTCCTATCAAGGACTGTGTATGATGACGTAGCCCATTTCACCACGTGCTTTCTATAGTAAAACGTCGTCTGCAAAAGCGCGTGGTTGCCAAAGACCATTTTGCAGCCCACGTTTTGCTATAGAAACCACGTGGTGCAATGCCATACGTCATCATGTACAGCACTTACTGGGAGCGCCTTGACCAGAAAACATTTTTTCCTTTGATCCGGACCGCCTCCAACTTTTATTCAAGTTAAGCATAACGCAAACTTTTAAAACGCATGCTTCTAAAACCATGTTGTTGTTTCGTGTTTCCTGATGTTTCCTCTGGTGCATACCGGGTTTTGTTCTAAGAGACTAAACTTACTAATTTTATGTTTGTTATTCATATCAGCTTCATAGTAATAATAATACTAATGAATTACTTGAAGTTCCCATAATATTACACTGGAGTTGTGTTGTCAATTTTGTGAAATATTTCAGCATGATAACGTACATGACAGCAACTTTTTTATAGAAAAGTAAAACATGGGTAATGAATTATTAGGATAATTAAATGATTTTATCCAATGTAACTTTTCTCATTAAAATAATGCTGGCTTATTTTACAAATGGCTCTATTAGGGATATCGTTCCACATTAAAAATTGGCATTATACCATTTTTCATAAACGTGAAACCATAATTTTAAGCGTTTGGTGAGCTACTGAGCTTGTAATGTTGTCTGCAATGTTGTTCCGGTAAAAGACATCCTGTGTTTCCAACGGAAGTAATAAAACTTGGGCTACAGAGAAAATATTCTTTGCTTCCACATTTTCAACCCTTTCAAATTCTTGTATTTTTAATGTTTTTACCACAACGAATGGCCAAAGGCTCAAAGCTTCTATTCAGAACTATTCTTTTGCAATGCAACAAATTCCCTCAAAGGCATGTTGTAAAATTGCTTGACTTTGTCATGGTTTTCGCTTGTTTTTGCAACACGCATGTCAGAAACACGTTCCCCACTCGTGGGGTCATTTTCCGCGACTAATTTGTGCTGTTTAACTTTATTGTAATACGATTAGGCAGATGCAGCCGGGAGGCTTAAAGGGACCTTTTTTTGCCCCCAGATGCCTAACAGATGCCCGGTAAGGGGAACCCAGCGTCATGCTAATGGATCCAATTTCCGCCCTATACCTAGCACATAGTAGATGCACACCAACTGATTTTCCAGAAACTGTCACTACCAGGTTCTTTGCCATCCTTTTTTTTTTTGAAATTTTCGGGGCCATTTTTACCCTCTTTTTCTCCCTGTCTGTTCTGTCGTGTTCCTCTGTATGTGATCATGGCTAACGGACTTACTTTTTTGAACTGTTAAAAGCATCATTCGTTTTTCGATTTTATTTTGATTCTGTTTTTTTTCAATGATTCCCAACGAAACCTCTTGTCTTGAGAACCTTATAAGATGGGCACCTCCTTATGATTGTCACATTTGGTAGAAACAGAAATTCTCGATATAACCAACTGTCAGTGGCGGCTCGTAGCTAAATTTAGTGGGGGTGCTGTAACAGTCAAACGGTCTGCACTGCGGGAACGACAGTGCTCTCTCCCTCGCAGCCTCACGTGCAGCTTCCTGTATGCGCATGCGCACAACAGTCAAACTCCCCGCCGCTGGAACTGTGAAGCGCACAGTTCCATATAAAGGTTTTTGTATAATCTGGGGGTCCCCCAGTGAGGGATGGCTACTAGTTATATATAGTACAAGTTTAAAGAAATTATTAAAGAAAAAAGGAGTCATTATATTAATTTTTATCGGTAATATGAAATAGAAATAGGGGGTGCTGCAGTTCCATAGTGCCTATAGTACACGAGCCGTATTAATTAAATGTTGGAAGATTGAAAGTTTTTTTTACACAGCTTGTCGTTATTTAGCAATGTATTTTAAACAAAAATTTGGGACTAGCAGATCATTACATGATCACTTTGTTTATTGTATGCTTTTCCAATGTTTGATCCTTCGTGTTAATTACGATATCTGCATATATTTGTATATCATCTACATAAATAACAGGGACTTGAAACTACAGATCCTTTCAAACCCAATGTGCCATTCTTTTACTGCCCAACACAGGGAGGTTCGATTGTATTTTATTTCTTTCCAATGTCTGTTTTGAGAAAACACACGCATCAGAAACAAGCAATTGTAGAGTGTCATCAGGCAGCGTTTACGATAAACTGACAGCTCTTTAAAACCCTTTGCTAGCTGCAAAATAGCTGCTGGAGGACGTTTTCTGCTGCCACTTTTTTTTTAAGGCTGGGGCGTTTAACTGGGGCTCAAGATGGCACACGAGCAGCTGCTCGGGCTCTTGCCCAGGCTTTTTTGAATTTTTGATGAGCAAACTTTGACTGTTGAGGGCTGAGTAAAGCCAAGAAGGCATGAGGCAAAATGGTCGTCAGTCATTGGCAATAAAAGAAACTGCATGCGATGGATCGATTGACTTCCAGAGCAAACTTGAACAAACATTTCATGATGAAATCGGAAGAAGGGATTATTCTGGGGGCTTATAGGGCAATTTCATCGATGGAAAATGCTCGGCGACTGTATCGCATGACTTTTCAAGTGGAAGTTGACACCCCCAAGATACATCGCGGGTCAGAGGATCTGTTCTGGGGAATAACAACCCGTGGCCAGCAAGCTTTAAACGTGGAATCCTTGGCAAAAATGTGTGGCTTCGAGGTGGGGTTGTGGGAGGGTCACTTTCCAGTTTTGTGTACGTTTTGATGCTGGATTAAACCCATAATTCGATTTCAGAAAGGATGGAATCCTCATGTCGCTGACCGTTTATTGTTGGCGTGATGGCTGGTCAACAAACCTCCTAGGAGAATAAGGAAACCATTTGCTCTACTTGGGTGGCTCATTCAACGAGGCTTTGGTGCGCAATCTGAGTCAATATGACATCGGTACGAGAAAATTGATTTTATTTTCTCGTTTCATCATAGATCCTTTAAACTGCTACTACAGACTTTGGATTCCTCCTTCAAGCGCTGATTACATGTCCGAGTTGCATCTATAGGCTTAAATTAGCTTTTCTAAGGATTTGATTACATGCTCTTTTAAAATCACTTAGCGATTAACGACGTTGAAAAGTCGATGGATTTGTATAAATTCTAAGGTATTTCGCAATCATCTGATCGGCGATTGCACGATTGTATAGATGATAAAGGCGCAGTATGATGTGAAGTTCCTTTAAAATTACTACTAGAACAGATTATTAGTAGATTTTGACTATGGACTGATGCAAGGGTCTTTCCATGTCAAAGGGTTATATACTATCATCAAATCCTGACTAATACCGCATTTTCAGTACCATCATTTTTAACTTTTTATTATGTCATTAATTTACTCTTCCAGGCAATGCCATCATTTCCCACGAGCAATCAATTACCATTAAAGGTCGATCCTTAAACTTTAATACCAAACTTTTTAATATTCGCCGTCAAATATCAAAATTATGCGTTATGCTAGGACTAATGAATTTGCAATCAGCCAATGAACGCTCAAGTGCGTATCGCATTAAACTTGAACCTAATTACTGCGAATAATAATTACAAATTACCCTTAATAAACTAGTTGTCGTCACTCGCATAAATCATATTGGCTCAATTTGGAGTCCTTTATTTTAAAGGAGTTATCCAGTCCATTTCATTGTAATTATGGTCGCAGTGGGGCGTTCTTATTTGATTGGATAAGCTGATAGTCTATCAGTGATTAATTAGTTTTGCCTGTTTAGATAATTTGATGACGTACAGTCAGTCACCAACTTTCTAATTCAAAAATTATGGTACTGAAACTCGGCATTAGATCTGAAAATCTTACACCAAATTTATTGTCGGAATTTCAGCAGTGAATAGTTTGTAATGAATCTACTTTCAAGCTCAGTTTTCACAACGTAAGCCTTTTGTGATGTATTTGCAAATATACAAAATTACAAAATGAATACACATTTTGGAATTTAATTTCACTGTAAACCTCGGTTAGTAACCATGGTTTCTACTTTAAGATGATCCGCATACTTGTAAGAGCGTATGTACTGTTTGTCCTGCAGGCAATGCTATTTGAGTTTAAATCTAAACCACAATGAAAGTTTGAAATGAAATTTCAAAACAGGCAAAGCATGGTACTTTTACGAGGAGTATATGGGTTGTAGTAGGCGCGTAAATGCACACTTTAAATGTTGGCAAACTTCTAGAGGCGAAGTTTTTCTCTTTTAAAACAAAACGATGAATAAGTGGTTTTACAGTTAAACTTGCATGACCACAAAAACGTGAGCATTTATTCAGTTGAAGTAGGTGATTCGGTTGAATTAGTGTAAACTGCCAGAAACAACTGTTAGGATTTTCATGAATGGCTCGTAATATTTATTGCCGTTAGCTTTTTTTCTTCTTTTTCTAATGGCATGGACCCTTAACTCTGAAATAAAACCTTAATCTCCCATGTTAGCCATAAATTTGTTTTTGCTCATAAAACGCCTGCTTTTATTTCTATGAATTTGTCATGGGTATTTATGCTGGAAATATTTCGTCCGTGTGACCTCTTTTTTTCAGATACTAGCTATTTAGTGGTTGCTTTTAAAGATGAATCAGTTAATTTAGCCTCTTTTCAAGCCACGATTTGAAATGTTTATTGCATTTCATGTCTTTCTAGAATTATACATTTGTATAATAGACTAAGTATGACATTGTTATATGTAGAACTTAATTCGGTCGCGATATTTGCTACAGTGAAATGAGGTGTAGTAATTTTGGGTACCTGATGTTCTAACTTGCTTATATCATTAGGTTCATCCTGTATTAACTGACTAGCACTACACGGAAGCTTTCAGTGATTGCCCGCTTTTAGGGGCACGCATTTAATACAGCAAGACATTAGCAGGTTTTGGCTGTCGTTGTCGTGTTTAAACCTAATTTGTCAACTTTTAGCATGTTATGTGGTGCTTTAATCTCGATATAATTCCTTTTAATGAAATTATTTGCATTCTAAATAGTAGCTAATGCTTTATTAAAAGGTTGGGATCAACACGCAAACCACTTTTAATGAGCATGCGTGTAGGAATATTATGAATACCGAATGATATGATTAAACTGGAGTACATGCTTCAACATTCACATGCCGATTATAATTTCAGTTGACGCATTTTTCAAAGTTTGAACGAAACTTGTTAAACCCGAAGTTTTCGAATCTCCACTTTACAGATATTTTTAGAGACCAGACAGATTCTTTATAGGCAGAAACTGAAGATAGCTGTAATAGACCAAGAAAAGGCCGTCTTCGATAGCCCTTTAAATGAAAGCAATAGAAATCCAATAACATCTAGCCTACAAACAAAACAATAAAAAATGTTCAGCAGAGACCATTTAAACCCCCAAACAAACCAATAAAGAGCGTCCTTTTATCAATTTTATGATATCATTGGCATAGATATAGGTTAATTGCTAGTCTAGCTGCGCTTTCGACATTAAGAGGTTATTTCCTACCCTTTGGAAACCCATTGTGAAATCGTATTTCAGAGACCTGCATTTTTATGAATTTACCAAAAAATATAAACTATTGCCAAATTGAAGTTATGTGAGGTTGAAGCCCTCTTCGTAATAACCGCACACAAAAAATTGATATATTTGTGGATCGCAATACTAGAAAATTAACTGCATTAGGACAGATAAAAAGCCATAATGTCTTAATAGATTGAAATATACAATACTTTATTAAAACAAGAGGCTCAAGAAACATTCCGGGTGGAAAAAAACAAATATGGGTCATGTATGTACATATGTATATGGCTAATTCCAGATATGGTTAGACCAGATATTGGACACATATGGGCATATATGGCCAGTGGATTTAAAGACCCCACTGTACATAAGGCACAAATCGTCCATCATTTGTCAAATATCATTATGGAGATATATGACCCATCAAAGGCCAAACATCACCCATTAAGGGTCAAGTATGGCCCAAACACGGCTGTGTATGGCCCTTCAAGGACCAAGTATGGACATACATGGTTATATATGGTCCATATGTGGCTATACTATATGGGCCACACATGTCCATATATAACTTTTCCACTCGGGATGTAATTTCTTATTTTGAATCACACGCAAAATATGAAACATTGGGAGATTCTGTTCAAATTAAAAGATCTGATGAAATTTCATTTTTCGTCGAACCAAGTTAAAATTAATACTTAATACTTAGGCTTTTCCAAAATACACTTAAACAATTTTGGAAGTTGGAACAAATGTTGAACTTGTGAAACTACTATATACTGCTTATTTCTTTCAATCTTAATTTAGTACGATCGAAGATTTGTAAGCAGTACACATTCGATAACCCAAAGGGCTCGAACTCTAGAGACAATGACTTTGGCAATATGAAAGTAAGCCTGCAGAAGGAAATGAAAAATGGCACATGTACACTGTGTGCGATCGAAAACAACTGCTGGCAATGAATATGCATTGTGAATGAAATGATCTTGTCTGCCTCAAGGCGGACAAATTTCATTTGGATATCTGGTTTGTGTACGACTTTGAAGTAGGTGAGCTTACTTTGCTCCTGACATCATTGGGTTTATTTTGGTTATTTGAAAAACAACGTATTTTATGTAATATATAAAACAGATTTAGTGCGATACCGTTTTTCAAATACGTGCAAACGTGGGCCTCGAACACATGTTTTATATATGCATGGCTTTTTCTAAAATGTATTTACTCTTAACTTGGAAAATCGTGCTTTTATTCCATGGTTGAGTCCATTCAACCGAATCGTTTCACATAGAACCAAGATGCTATGTAATCTGTAGACACAATAGCCAACGTAATGGAATGTGAAACGAGTTTTAAGACCAACTGCAACTTACCATCTGCTATCAAAGCAACAACGGTTGGGTAACGTCAACGTTGAAATTCCAATTTCCAATTTGTTAAACAAGATTCTTGAGTATGTTGAACATTTTTACAACGTTGTTGAAGCGTTTTTTTCCCATGTGCATAAGGTATTTGTAGATAGTGTTTTTGTCCTCTATACATAGATACATAAGCAAATATTGAAAAGTACTCGCATTTATACAGTATATGTAATTACTGCACATGGTATTTTTGGTGACACCATTTGAATATACAGTAAAGCCGGGTCTCCACCAAAGGCAACATGAGGCAAAAAGGTTTGCTGAAACAAATTCAAAATAAAAGTTTGCCTACCGTGATGTTTGAGCAAACTTATGACGTTTTTTCTTACCAGAACCATGTTTTGGTCTGGTCCGGATCAAAGGGGAGAAAATGTCACCACTTTACTGCGCATGCTCTGCCGTCGGCTCAAATGCGGCTAGAATGACGCCATGACATGGCAGCGTACACGCCTTGGTAAAAGCGCCATAAACTAGACAGATTTTTTCTGTCAACTTATGGTGGATACACCTCTGCATTCATCAACATGTTGCCGGATTCATTGTTTCAGGTTTGGGTTTGAGTGTCTGCCCAGTGGAGACCCGGCTTAATACTGATCATGCATTGAACAACACATTTGGAAACATGCATCTGATATTGGTTTTTAATACTTTTTATGAGAATGAATTGTTGGATACATAATTAACATAGATAAGTTGAAGATTTCATATTAATTTGGACGTTGCTTAGGCTTAAACCCAAGGATTATTACATGTTGCATACTGTTATATGTACGTATATGCAACTTTAATGCGTCAACTGGACCTCAAGGGAGTAAAGGTTGTGTTAGACAGTGTTCTAATTTTGGATTGGTAGGATTTGAAGCATCATTCTGAAAAAGTACGAAAAGTAAGAAAATCCAACAGGATAATATGATTTTTTTTAAAGCTTTCGCCGAAAGCTGAGTTTATTTTACTTTTCGTTCAGCGTTGAGATTTGATGGGGTTTTAAGACTCCTTGCGTCTTATTTGAGAACCTGGGTTTTTATTGAGCTACATAAACTTTCTATTGCACTACGCTTTTATTATACGATGACTTTCTGTAATGGCTTTCATATCCCATTTGATTATAAAGCTGATTTCATGTGACTTAATATAAAAACCGTATTACGGAAAATTAGAAAAATTGCATTTGGAAATCTGATTTCTTTATTTGCGCTCGTATATACCGGCAATACGTATTCGTATATTCGGTAACGTTTCGAATACGCTAGAATTTCTCGATATACTAGAGTTGTTCGATATAGTACTATCAACGTCATTAATTTACTCTTTCAGGCGATCCGATCATTCCCCACGAGCAACCAATTAAAACTAAGTTTGGTTGCTATCAAAGGTCGATCCTTCAACTTTGATCCCAAACTTTGTAATATTCGCCAACAAATATCAAAATCATGCGATATAATAGGAACAATAAATGAGCATACAATGAATGCTCAAGTGCACATCGCATGAATCTTGAACCTAATACATTATTGTAATTTATTACTTCAAATTGAACTTCATAAACTAGTTTTCGTCCCTCATATCATATATACTATAATTTGATGACGTACTTTTGATTCAAAAATCATGATACTGAAACATGGGCACAAAATCAAATACCGACTGGGAATTCTGGACAGGCAGACATTGCAAGTCTGTTATCGAATGTTAAACAGTGTTAGGAATGACAAGTTGAAACAAAGAATTTTCTCTTTGCATGGCAAGAGTGACGGCAGCATTGCATCAAAGAAGCCAACATTGCAATCGACAGAATTCCTAAGCTTAGCAACGTCTTTTCTGTGCCAACGCCAATGTCGATGGCTCAATTTGGGGTAAACTGCACGTATTCCTTGACGCCAAGTGAACGAAATTTCCTCAGATAAAAGGCCCGAGAATACGCTTCTGCATAATTTAAAACAAAATGGTAAATACTAAAACAGAATCACAAAAGACAGGCTTTGAAAACTGAACAGTCAAGCATACATTACATGCTTGAATATGGGTCAAGAGGGAAGTGTGGGTTTGTATAAAGTATGATACCCATATGGACGTTTTCGTTAAAGATGCACCATTTCAATGTTCGCATATATGACCATTTCTGGACAAGCATGGACAGTGTTGTTTATTTTTTGAAAATAAAACCATAATTATGCCTCGGTCTTGAGGCTAAGAAATTATGGTTAGTCTGCTATTGAAGCACATCGAAGACGAGGCTTGGTGAAATTGCCGCCATCGCGCTGTTTGGCGTCAGTCTGTCGCTCTTGGAATGACCACTGCGGTTGTCCAGTTGTCTCTGAACCCTTGCCTGATCGACCCATCTTTTTTACATGGCTTTTTTTTCACCATGCTGCGAGTATGAGCCTCGCACCAGACCTTGCCGTTGCACATTGCTTTTAAGTGCGTGTTTTATTGCTTTATTTATGGCCTGATATGGGTTGCTTGGGCCTCCTGCATGGGACGTGTACAACATTTGCGCAGTTCGAAAACTGGTATTTCAATAATTTCTGAGGTGAATTCCAAATGCTACTTTCAGATTTATGGTAAGCATACGTTGCTTGCTTTCCACGGACACACATTCAAAAAGCTCCAAACGGATGAAAAACAAAAACTGCCTTTTTATCGAAAAAAGATGTAAAGTTGTTTGGTGCTACGATAATGATCCTTCGAGATCTCTGAACGAGGGGTCAGTGTTCCTTAAATGGCGACATGGTCGAAGAAATGCCTGGAGACGTATTCTTGGAGTAAGCCAAGTAACTTAGCGATTTGCATAAAACAGGGTGTCCGAAAACGTACGATGTGGTTTGGAATAAAATGCAGTTTGAGAATATGTACATTTATTGAAAAAAGCTAACTCTCCAAGCTTTAATACCGTCGTAAAACATATCTGGCGCCTCGTGTTATAGTGTGACTATCGATTGTGTGGTTAGATAAGCATTTTTTGAACCCCTTTCTGAATTTACATTAACTCGTTCTGGGAACTTCAGTTAGTTTTTATTTGAAGTATCCAAGACACACTTTATCAACGTGTCTATCGTTAAAAATCCCAAATGTATTAATTGGGTAACATCATCTTGGAAACTTGCAAACTTGCAAACTGACTATCAATCAACTTACATTTTTTTTGTCTTTTTATTGAATGTTTGCAATCAAGAAAAATATTTTTAGTAATTAATCTTGTCGGCTTTTATTAATTGTGCTTTAATTTTTATCAGTTTTTGGAAAAATCTGACGTTTTAAGTGTTTGAAACATGCTGGAATATTAGGCTAATCTAAGAACAATATTACATCTAGACATTGTTAACCATTCATAAACTAATATTTTAAAAGGGAGACATGATTGTTCATACTTGAAGGCATTTTAATTACCAGTCTACTTTGTCTGAGAGTATTAGAGAACTCTCCAAGTTAAGTGTTTTCGCGATAAATGTCTTGCTAATTTACAATAAGCAGAACCTTGGAAGTGCAAAGTTGTCACTTGACAAGAAAAAGCATATATGCTTATAATTTTTGTTTTAGTCACACCAATTATCACATCTGACTAATAACTTGAGAGGTCAGGATTTCGTTGGAAGCCAACTTATCTTGTACGTGTTTAAAGTAAACATCCGTAAATCAATGTTTCCAAACGATTTTTCATGGGAACAAATTATTTAACAGCGCCCACTTAACTACGCATGTCTTATGGAAAGTGTTAACGTGCCAATAGTACTTAGATAACGGGGTACTTTTTTATAAAACATACTGGACTTATCAGAAATTTGCTTGGTGGGAGGCATTTAAATTTGCTGAATAAAAAGTGTAATCATATTAGTTCAACGAAGTACATAATAAACTAAAGAAAGGTTCCCACCAGGAATGATTTAATACATTTTACTGATGGCTGTCAAAAGATTAAATTTTTACTTTTGAAAATCTTAAGTTATAAATCTGCTGCCAGACATTCCTAACATGAAAGTGGCCTTTGTAAATTGCTTTGTAATCTAATTGTTATATATCGTTCTGGCTACCAAGACCTTGTTGTATACCAGATATTGTTTATTAACCAAGAAAACACTCTGGAGACACAATCTCGAAATACTCCATGATTAGTAAAATGTTATGCAGTTTTGTATATCAGTGCTTATTTTTATGTAAAAAATGTAATAATGTAAAGATATTTCGATCAATAAGATTACATAAATAAGGAGCCATTCAAAAAGGACGTCCCCTAAATTCCTTCAAAAATTGACCCAGTCCACATGGTGTCCATTTTTGCCCAGACCCTCTGTCCGCCACCTCATAGATGTCCTTAATTTTATTTTAAAAGTAGGGTGTCCAGAAAATTTGTCGGAACATACAAAGGCCCGTCCTATAAATGTCCAAGCACAGACCTCGCTATCAATTCCACCAGATTTGACTGATTAGCGAAAATTTCTTGACTTCGAAGGGATATTTCGGCATAAAATTGGTGTTTAACACAAATTTAGGCATAATTCACGACTTTCCCGAGGTTTCAAAAATTCCAGTACATTTGGGACTTAGGACCCACTTTTTTCTGGTATCCATTTCCCCTTTCACTGACCTTTACAACTCTAACAGAAAATTCATAAACTGAAAAATACTATCATTAGTGGATGTCCACAATGGCCCTCCCTCATCTGTCCACGTGGTGTTAGAGTGGTGAGAGACCTAACCCCACCCCCTGTTGAGGACGTCCTTTTTGAATGGCCCGTAAGCCGCTGCCCTTTTTCATTTATTTGGCGATCATAGTTAGCCAGGTTTTATTTTGTTTCGTCTGTTCTTGTATATGTCATCTTTATTTAAAGCGCCACATAAAGGGACAGCTAATGATTTTCCCCGAAATTCAAATTAGCAGAAAAAACAAGTTACAAAAAACGAATTCATACACGATAACAGGAATTTCTATCATAATGGCGTTATACCTTATTTGGCATTTAAGGCAAACAACAGAATGGAAATTACAGAAGAATGTCATATAAGCACGCCTCAAGAATGTTTTGAATTTCAAGATGTTTCGTTGAAAGATTGAGTAAGAAAGAACAGGCGGGTGGTGATTCACACGTCTACGACTTTCATAACATTCACAGAGGGTGAGGGGATATCGAAATTTAAAATAATTGTGCAGTGCAACGTATTTTTGTGCATGCTTTAAGATTACTAGAGGCCCTTGTTCACAGAAGTCGAAGTGATCAGAATAGTCACTGCTTAATTTCAGTAATGTTCTGCGTTTGGATACAATACAGGTCTATTTCTATCATTGGTAGCTATCATCGTTTCTATCTGAATTTCGTCATTGTTTTTTCCATCAGCTTTATTGTTGCTTAGCCTCCCATAAAACACTGATTTAGTGATGACGTGTACATTCGGGGCTTTTATTTGCCATGGAGTCTAGTTACTTCTCATCCCCATCTTGAATGATCTTTTATTTCAAATAATGACACGACTAAGACCAGAAAAGAGCGTTTCTGGGTTTTCACACTGCTATCGTAAATGATTTTGGTTTAGTCGAGTTTTATGAGAAGTCTGGTTTTTTTTTTCATTTTTTTGTGTGCTCATTTCGTGGTCTTTGAAGTCTGCTTTCAGCCAGATGCTGCAGCAGTTCATTCACCAATTTTGGTGTAACATATAAACACAAAGTGCACGAGCCTTGCACGTTGCAGGCCATGACCTCACTACTGTATAAACCCAAGTTAACATTTGCCTATCACATTTCAAAAGGACATTTAATACGAAGATGAGCAAAAAATATGACGGATGATTTAAGATTTCCTACTAAACTTTTATTCATTTGTAGTAGATTATGCTATTTATAATTTTGCCTAATGCCAGCTGAATGTAATATACAAAATGAAGGATTATCCAGATTGTCTTAAATGAACATGGAGATAAAGTTCAGTTTTAAGCTCCTTAAAGCATTTGCATTCATTTTATCTTTATGCTTACTGAAATAACTGCTGTTTCCATGAAAACCCATGTTGAAAATGCGTTTTTTCGAGATGCGTTCCCGGGTGGAAAATTACAAATATTGGCAATGTATGGACATATATATATATATATGGCTAATTCCAAATATGGCTAGATCAGAAATTGGAAATACGTAGCTGGACGTACACGGCTTTAGATAAGTACATAAATGGCCAGGTATGACCATACTCACATATATCTCCCATCATTTGTTAAATATGGCCCATCAAGGACCAAATATGGCCCATACATGGCTAAGTATGGCCTGTCGAGGGCCAAGTGTGGCTATATGTGATTATATAAGGGCCATATATAATCCTTAAATGGTTAAATATGGCCCATACATAACTGTATATGACCCTCACATGTCCATGTATGGTCCATATAGATGTCCATATATAGTATATAACTTTTCCACCCGGGAAGTGCTTTATTTTGGATCAAATATACATATTTTAATGGATAAGGAAGTTAGATTTTTGAATAATTTGCTAATATAACAAACTAAAAATGCTAATGCTATTTATGTATATTTTCCAATGATTCGCACATACATATACAAATAGCTAAGTGAGAAGGACTGTGGAATCTTGCTTTTAGATATCCTCTAGCAATTCCGCTAAACTCCTTTAATTTTTAATTGCTTTTTAAAAGGATTTTTATAAATGAAATTACTGCAAACAATAATCTCTAATGGCATTGTAGGTTTTCCCAGTTTTCTGTCGATAATCTTGTTTATAAAATGTACGTTTACTTTGAAGTTTTTTTGAAAGGATTAGCCTAGACATTTAGTATTCCATGAAATTAACTCGATCACATGATGCTCCAGCTTATGGTCACGTTATGCAATTACAAGTAGAGGAAATCAGATTTCTCAAATAAATCCAAAAAAACACTATCAGGTTTTAATTTAGTTTTGAATGTCTTGATCTGTTTATGTTAGCTAGAACTTAAAAGTCAGACATCGACCTTAGTCTTACTATACCAGGTCATGAGCCTGTACATATTTGCTGCTTGAGTGATTGTTTAAAGCAACGAATGCTAGAAGTTGTTAACTATTCGTCGAAATTTTCAGCCCTCCAAAAATGAATTTATTTTTGGCATATGCCACAAACGGAAGAGAGGATCCATTTCTCATCCCTTTTTTAAAAGTTACCCTGCTGTAGCACTTCATGTGTACAAGTTCAATGTTTTCACAGCGTTTGCACTTACTTTGCAAATTGCAATGGCAGAGGAAACCAACAAGGAGGCCCACACTTCATCAATGAAGCCCAAGAAACGCCCAATTTTGAATAAAAACAGCTGTTTTAAGTGGGGGGAAAACAGAATTTGGCAATGTCAGATGCCCTGCACTCTAATTAAGTAATGGAAATATGAATACATACATGATGTGTGGCCACCGGCTTTCACTACAGGAAAAAATAAATATACTTTTCCCTAAATAAGCATGAAGATTGCAAATAACATCAACGTCTAAGAGTAGAGGGAATAATCAACACCTAATTATAGGATACGGTAGAAGTGCATAGGTGTAAAATTAACAGTGTCCATTCTTCTGATATATGGACTCCAAGAAGATGGGGGAGGGGAGGGGATAAGCCATCATGGATTTCCACTAATATGGTATTTTTCAGTTTTTAGATTTTATGTTTACTTGAGTTTTAAAGTTCAGTGAAAAAGGAAATTGACATCAGTACCAAAAGTAGTTGAATTTTTAAAACCTCGGGAAAGTCGGGAATTATGTTAAACATTGTGTTAAACACCAATTTAATGCTGGAATTTCCTTTCCGAGGTCAGAAAATTTCCGAAAATCTGGAAAAATGTCATGGAATTGTCAACGAGGTGAATGCTTGAAATTTTATGTTCCAACAAATTTTCTGGACATCCTATTTAAAATAAATAAATAATAAGGACGTCTATGAATTTCAGAAGGGGGGGGGGTCTGGGGTAATAATGGACACCATGTGGTCAGGGGGTAGGGGGGATGTCAATTTTTGTAGTAATTTCGGGGACGTCGTTTTTGAATGGTCCCTTACTCAATGTGAGCATGATGAACGTTAATAAATATACAATATCATGTTCAGAGTATATGATGTTTTAATTGTTAAATCAATGATTTTGGTTAACATACTGTACGTATTCTACAGTGCTGAAATTTGTATTAAAGTTCATGATGTGCATCTTGAGGAGTTAACAGCACTAAAAGCAGAAGATGAGTTCAAATATTGCATGCAGTTTTTTTTGGCGAAAAACGATTTTATGACATAAAAGAAAGTCAATCGTGAAGAGGTGCAGTTACATTGTTTGATAAGCCATTTTTCTACTATCTTCAGTTTTCTTTTCATTCTTTGCACACTTTAGTTCTGTATTGTTCGTTGATTTACCAATATTTTCTTTAAAAGGGTTGTATAGACACGATAGCCACTGACAATGCATGGACTACTTTCCAATGTGTATTTCTGGTAGTTATAACTACAATGCAGCTTTTTTTCCTGTTCTATTAAAGAGCATTGCGGTTTAATCGATTGGAAATTAAAGTGTTTTGGAAATTAGTCTAACATTCCGATTGTCGCTTTTCTTTTCTGAAACATTTTTCGTCCCGTCATTTGCTGACAGAAATTTCAAGGATTTTTAGTCATAACATTTATTTGTGTACTAGGAATATTCTAGTCATTCGCGAATTCCTTTGAATATTTGTGACAAATTTAAGGGAGAAGTTTCCCCTCTTGTTGCTCACTGACGGGATTGATGAATTGCGACAGAAGACGAGCCCATGTTTTGGAGAGGACAAGTCTAGACTTTGCATTCAAAAACATAAGCAGCGAAACACCATCGTTTAGAATTAAGGTCATTCATAAGATCATTTAACATTGTATTTCCAACATGGCTGCGTCCTTTGCCTTCAATCAACAACAATTTAATCAATCAAAACACTTTTAGTAATGTCTTTTTCGGAAATGTATACTCGTAACAAAGTTTTAGTTAGACCTTATACAGAACTTAAGATAAATGATACATGAATGAACAATGTCAAGTATATGTAATTATATATTCTTTTTTTCTTTCTAGGTAAGTAAAGATTTTATTATACTGCTCCATCTGTGGTGTTTCTCTGCAACATCAGACTGGTCGGTAAGATAATTTTAATAAATAGCTTTCTGTAAGAAAATGCCTGCAAACACAAGTGATAGGTATCGTAACAATGTCGCAAACAAACAGCCTGTTCTTGAGTGCTACAATCGTGTTTTGGCATTCCTGTGAATTTTAGGTTCATTGCTTGACCGCTAGATGGCAGGTCAAGTAACATGAAAACCCAGCCGAGGTTTTTTATATATGTTTTTTAAACTGAAAATCTAATATGAATTATTAAAATAATTTCAACTTTAATATAGTTGATAAACTAAATCTCCATAAGTGTGGAGGTATTGGTCATTGACCATATCTGCGTGAACACACACTGGATATAGTAATGTGTAAAAGCGATTAGGGGCGTAGGGACCATTCAAACAGGACGTCCCCGAAATTGCTTCAAAAATGGACCTTTTCCCCTTCCCCTACTCCTGTCCATTTTATCCCAGATTTCTATCCCCCTTCCCCATCCCATATTTTGATTTATTTTCTTATTATTTTTTAAAGTATATGGTGTCCAGTAAATTTGTTGGATAATATTCAAGCTTATTTCAATTTTCAAAGCCCATTCTATAAATTCCCAAATACCACTCTCTTTATGAATTCCACGATTTTTCCAAATCGGAATTTTTCCTTATTTTGTGATTACCGGAAATTTCCTAACCTCGAATGGAAGAAATTCCAGCATAAATTCGGGTTTTAACACAAATTTTAAGCATAATTCCCGACATTCCGAGGTTTTAAAAAATAGGGAATGGACATTTCATCTGGTGTCCCTCACGCCTTTTCACTGACCTTTTCACTGACGACAAAAAAAACCAAAAAAACCTGCAAAATATAATTAATAGATGTCCATAATGGGTCATTCAAACAGAATGTCCCCGAAATTTCTTCAAAAATTGATTTATCCCCCCCACCCTACCCCTGTCCACACAGTGTCCATTTTATCCCAGACTTTTATCCCCCATCCATCCCTCCTTTATTGATATTAATGGCTTCCCACCCCCTTCTGTCCAAAGGTGTCCACATTCCAGCAAACTCCCCCACCACCTCTCAAGGACGTCCCCTAAAATGATGACCAAGCCATGTACAACTATTGTGTGGTCATGTCGTAATTACGCTGTTTATAGTGGTTGCGTTTAATTAATGCAACATACCTCTGTGAATATTGTCATCAACGATGCTTTGAAATTAAGTCTGCACCTTTAGGCATGCCAACAAATTGGCATTACCATCAGCTGCGTGTCTGATACGAGACCCTCAGCGGTGTACATATATATATAGAAGGAATGGAATCCAGGCATTTGATATACATGAAAAAGACATTCAAAGGCACTAAATTGCAGGGAACTTTGTTCACAATCGATCGTCTTGTCGGAATTTATACAGGTAATTCTACGTTCAGCATAGCGTGAAGACATTTTAGATATTGGCTCGTCTTGCTGCTGCAGATAGTGAATGTTGCATGCGTTCTCTATCGTGGTGGGCTGGGCAAGACGACAAATAAATCATGATGCATAAGGACGCAGGGACATTATATCGTGGCTATGCTCGTGATATTTTTCAAAATGATGACCGCGGCCGTTGATGGCTTGTGACAGCTGCACACTCGAGAAAGAGTCGGTGCGACGTTAATCCACTCCTGAAACTTAATGAGACCAGGATTTTGCCACCGCTGCGTGTCTACTCTATTAATTGTCCGTTTGCTAGCTGTTATACTAACGTTGTCCAAACCACTGGCACTGCATTGCGGCAGAGGTTAAAACAGGAAGATGGTTTCTTACCTGTTCAAAAGTTCATTGGATTCCTGCTGTTGGGGAAACCTGATCAGAATACATTGATAACATAACATGTCCAAATCAATATAACAAAAAAAAAATTATTACTTGGAAAACAATGAAATGACGGCTGAAATTAAATGAAGCATTCCATTGATTACTTCTTCTTAATTCGTACAATAGTATTGCCAACTTTGATCACAACTTTGATGATTATATGATGTCATTTAATCAAGAATAAATGCCGATGTTGATTGTAACTTGAATGTAATTGTCTTCGATGCAATTTTTATGTGGGGTAAACTGAGACACCTGACTTGGGGAAAGGCGAGACATAGTCACATGTTCTAGTTGTCAATTTGGATAATTAGTAATTTGTACATGTCTGTGGTAGCTAAATGAACGGAGTCGAATATATTTAAAAAAAATTTAAATTGAACGATTTTAGCATGAAAGATGGAAAAGGAAAGACGAAAGATGTGAAGTAACATTTTAAAAATATAACAATTTCACTTCATCATATTTCAGTTGAAACTCATTACGTTTTTTAGTCTAACAATGATAAATAGAAGTTGTTGTAATCGTTTTGCATAATTATGTCTAATTCATTAAGTGCCTCAATGCTCCCCAGTCTGTCTTACATGAGAAGCAAAATACACGTGTATGACTATGCAATTCAAAGACTTATGACCGTACAAAGACATATGACAGTACGTTAAAATATATGGTCATACATATGCCTAAATGCATCCAATTTCCAGTTTAACCATATACAGAAAAAGTCATAGATGACCCATATATGTTTCCCCTCTGGATTCAACAAACAACATTTACAATCAACAAAGTGTATCCACAAGCTTACCCACATTTGTATATGGCAGAGTCTTTGCATCATGTCCCTGCCGGCTCTTGTACTGTATACACTTTCAAGTATCATGTCTAGTTTTAAATATTCAGTTACATTAATAAAGCGAAACTCTAGTTTCTCTAAAACGTGTATTCATTAAATATTTCTGAGTAGCTGCAATCATGGATTTGCAAATGCTGGAAAGTGATCCCATTTATTTATTTTTTTTTCTTCTCATTTTTTATTCTCCATATATATTTTTCTTGGCTTTGGATGACATCCACGCATTTGGTGCAATCCAAGCTTGAATCGTAATGAAATGTTTGCGGACCTATGCGCCTATGGATGCAATTCCGTAAGTTGTTTCCACCGACCAACCTATCTTTTCAACTCGCGGGTTGAAATAAAAAATCTCATAAAAAATCTTAAAAGCAATTTCAAATTGACCAGCAACCATTCATTTAAGTCGAAAGCAGCCCCGCAGAACCTTTTTTTTTCTTCTTTTTCTTCTTTGGCAAATGCAATATGTAATCTGGTGTCTCCGCACGGTTGGAATGGATGTGTATCCCGCCAGAGTCGACATAAAAACAATTTCAGATGGTCTAGTTTGTTAAATTACATTGCTCATATGGGGACTCCACAGTGCTGTATCGAAGTTTGATGATATTGCTCGGAAATTGACTGCAAACACACTCACGATATTTTTTTATAAGGCTCGTCTACCATAAGGCCAACCAGAAGTGTTAACTGTAATGTAATGTTCGAATCGAATTTTTTTTTTTTATCATTTTCAGCTTTTTTTCAATAACGGAAAGTTTATTGATATAAACTGGTTTTATTAGCAAGATTATTTCATACCAAGTGATAGAAAGGTAACAATTTTTGAGCGAGTGGAGGAGGTCGAAGAGACAAATTGCACTAGTGGCAACTAGCAATTGGATACGAAACTCGATAAATAACTTTTCCTTATTGAATCTCTGTGTGCTGGACTTTACAGTGTGTTGCTGTTGAAATGAAAGTCCTCGTTTGTTACATTTAACACATTTTACACGTTTAGCACATCATGCATACTGTATAGTCTGGTTACCGCTAAACTCGTAAATCTTGTAAGAATTTAGCATTAGATTCCTAAATGGTGCAGGAATTTAGCATACGATTTCTAAATGGCGTAGGAATTTAGCACACTACTTCTAAATGGCGTAGGAATTTAGCATACTATTCCTGAATGGTGTAGAAATTTAGCATACTATTTCTAAATGGTGTAAGAATTTAGCATACTATTCCTGAATGGTGTAGGAATATGGCATAAGATTTCTAAATGGTGTAGGAATTTATCATACTAGTTCTAAATGGTGTAAAAATTTAGCATACTGTTCCTGAATTCCTGAACCACGATTCTAAATGGTGTAGGAATTTGGCATAAAATTCCAAAATCTTGAAGGAATTGAGCATAAGATTCCTAAATGGTGTAGGAATTTGGCAAACGATTCCTAAATGGTGTAGAAATTTAGCATAAGATTTCTAAATGGTGTAGGAAGAATTTATCATAAGATTCTTAAATAGTGTAGGAATTTAGCATTATATTCTTAAATGGTGTAGGAATTTGGCATACGATTCCTAAATGGTGTAAGAATTTTTCATAAGATTTATAAATGGTGTAGGAATTTTACACAAGATTCCTAAATGGTCTAAGAATTCCTATTTCTGTGCCATTGAACTGATTTCATGAATGGTCACAGTCAGAGGTCGGTGCCCTATAGAATGCAATTTTTGTTTGTTTCACTAGAGTCATGGAATGCTCGAATGATTTTATTGGATAGAAACGAACAAGTAAAACGTGAAATTATGGGAAAACTTTTCTAGTATACCGTATGGAATATTATATGTATATATAGGCATTACATATATTTAAATCAGCAAATTTTGTATCTTTGTAACAGAACTCGTTGGGAAGCTTGCAATTAAAGTTTGATTACACAGCCAGACACAGCTTCGAGTATGTCATTATTTTTGATCGTAAAAATAAACTCTAGGGAAAAGATTGATTTTAGATGACAAGACATAAATTGTTTATGGGTCCGAAATTGCTCGTAAATTTTTTCGTAAAGATGATAGGTTATGGTGCACTTAGTTCGTTGTCCACCTGGACTTTTGAGGTTCACCACCAACGTATGGTACTATGTATGGAAAATGCAAAGTTTTGTTATAAACAGTGCAATATCTCTGTTCTATTAACAGTTTATAAACGCATATATCAATGAAAGCGTTCGTTAATTTAATCAATAAATATAGAAGTCCTTTTCCACCAAAATTTAAGTACAACCGTTTTATTTTATCTATATTTTTATCTATTTGTACGTATCTTGTCATGTTTTCTATTTTTATACTCCAACTTGATAACAGTTTTTAAGTAGATAGATGTGTTACATCTGATTTGCACTAATTATTATACGCATCGATAATTGATAGGTGATGTTTTGACGTTATGTCATAATTTCTTTCGTTATTAGTTTTGCCATCCTGTTTGATACTTACGCTAGGGGCCTAATGACATGTATCTTCGTGATTAATGAGTTATTAGCCAACTTCAAGAAGAGTTTCTTTTAAAAAAGCCATTTTTTGGATTTACCCGTTGGCGGCAATTTCCTTACTTTTAATTAATATCATGTATGATATTAATTTATAGTGAACTATAGTTAATATTTGCAAAATATTATTTCTTCTTAACATAAAATATAAAAATGCAATTTGTTGATCATGCGAACATGCTGAGATCTACAGGGCGAAATCTTAATCTTAATAATTAATAGGGCATTTAAAAGGAAAATTTAACAGGATATTTAATAGGATATACTATGTTTCCAGATCGTCTACTCAAATTTAAAATTAACATCATGATATACTTGAATAAACGCCACCCTCTTCCCTCCTGCAAGTCTATATAAACAATACATATTTTCGATACTTTGTTGAATCCTGCCTTAAGTGACAAGATCACGTGATCTTTTTAGTCTCGTGATAAGGCTTGACAACTGTGTTCAGGACGTTAATCTCATTTTATGGAAAATAGACATTCATTAATCAGTGTCAAACACATCCAGAGAAGCATTTGGGTCCTATTCTTTCGTAAAACTCACCGTGTTGTAGATGTCTGTGGGAGGCATATACAACTTGTTAGCTTTGCCTGGTTGCGTTGCAACCTGTATCTAATAATGTCGTCAATGTCATTATCAAAAGCAAATTAAATTTTATTCTCATATTGTGACGGCCTATCGATTTTACACCACACGCTCTGGTGCTGATATTCATGCTTTGGGGATGCTGGTTTGAGAAGCTCATCTACCTTAGACGATTGCGCATATAGGGGTCACAGGATAGGGCACCCTGGTGAACCTTTCGTATTTTAATGTCGTTGACATGCAATGTATTCCGAAATAAAGCGAACGTGTGGGAAGTATAGTTTCTAGGCCTGTGCTTTTGCTCGTTTACATAATTGGCTTTTAATAACTCGAGTGTCCTTCTACATTAATGACATGATTAATGTAACAAGTCTTGACATTTGGGTACATGCAAGAATGTATCCATCTCTGTGAGTTGCAGGCCACTGTATAATAAAACTGTTTTAATACCAATTGGCATTTTCAACTTCACAAACAATAGTTTTGTAGACATCGTTTATCGAACTTCAGTTTACATACATGTTTATTTGAAATATTAAGGTGGGTACGCACCAAAGGAAACATACAACACCCAACGCGAAACACATACAAAGTACACAAACTTAAAACAAGTTTGTCCGAAAAGTGTTTTTGCAGCACAGTTTCTGATGCAACAAATCTGCAAAAAAACACAGTGTACACACCAAAAAATCCAGTCAGTGAAACAAGCCGTATCTTTATATTGACTGGTCATAGCGCTCCTGCCAAGGACTGAATACTATGACGTAAACCTTTAACGTCGTCTGCAAAAGCGCGTAGTTGCCAATGACCCATTTTGCAGACCACCTTTTGCTATAGAAACCATGTGATGCAACAAATCATCATAATGTACAGGCCTTGGTAGGAGCGCCTTGACCAGGAAACGTGCAAGTCCCATGTGCAACTTTTGTATGGAATTTTGATCAGATTATTGCATAAACCGGTTAATTGCACGTTTTTGGCTTACTGGGCTTGACTGTACTTGTCTTACTTTGCCGGTTTTAAGTTTGGATATTTTGTGGCATCTGCTTCATCTGCTTCAACATTCAAGTTTCGTCAATTAAAAAAATAAATCCAATGTTTAATATACTGATTTACTCAGTGTTTACATAAAGTCTATTTGATCGTCATTCGGTATTTACCCTGCTGTCAAATGGTATTAATTAACGTTTTTTGTCGAGTGGAAATGCTCGTTTTTTTGTTCTTCCTGCAAGAACTGATCCCATGCATCATCATCATAAACATTAATTGGAGGATTAAGCCATGTTTTTTGGGCTTATTAAGAGCTTGCTTGTCTTAGCTAATGAATGCACCATTAAGAGAAGAAAAAAAATGCATTCAAGCTATTTGTTTTTTTCAATTCCCTCTGCTTATGTCGATGGGGGGTCTAATTAATGGACTGAACTTGACGTTTTCCAGGAGCACTTGTTAACGTTTGGGCTTACATTTTAGCAGCTTTCAATAAGTTACTTTAATTCTATAAACATGCTTAAATAAATTCTTCATCTTAATGATTTTTTTTCATTCTTTTTAATTTGGCTTAAGTTTGGCACACAATTAGCACACCATTGCGATAAATAATTCAAACCAGATTGAAATGGTCCCTATTAGTTATGCCCAAATTTATTGTGTAATTGAAAATATTAAATATTGAAGGATTAAAATTGTGCTAAAATGTCATAAACTTCATGTCGAATATCGTAATTAAAATAAGGAACACAACTTTTTGAATGGTCCCTAACCTATTATTTTCTGTTTACTGTGGATGCTACCCATATAACAAGGAAAATAGCATGCACGTATTGTTTATTTAGAAATGTATCCAAAAATGCATTTCCCCCCCTCCCAATTTTGCTATATATATACATATAGCACTGCTTTGCGATCTCGAAGGGTTTTAGGCGGCATTTCAAAGCCGAAACTGCAATTTGGAATTTTTCCTACCAGCAATCGATTGAAAAAGCGCAATTGAATTCCTTAACGACATTTGTACACAACAAATCTATTTGGTCCCATAAATGGATGCCTAAATTCGCTGCACTTAAAGAGGAACTGCCGTTGTTGCTAACAACAGGCATACTCTTCTTAGACTTCTCTTTATATGCAGTGACATGTGACTTTTTGGGCTCCTGATACCATAAATTCCTATTGATCGCTAAAAATTCTCTATTTTTCAATATATAAAGGTATAAAACAGCTTTGGGATTCAACAACAATAACAAAAAGGCATTATTTATGCAGATGTCATTGTCAAAATTTTAATAATAAGTGCACAGTAATCAGCCAAGAGTAAATTCTGAATATTAATTCAGGATGACCCGAGTGGAAATTGGACATCATAAATGGACATCATCTTAGAAATTTGGATGTAATATGGACATAAATACCCGCATGTGGCATTTGTGTACATTTTATGCAAATGTATGTCCCTATAGTTCTACTGTTTGTGACATAGGACAAGTAATACTCGTAAAGGCTTTTTATATGACCATATGTGTTTTCAGACATCCATGGGACATGATATAGTATACAAGTCCTATAATTGATATTGGTAACGAGAGTATGTGAACAGAATATTCTTTAACCACAATCTTTAAATCTTTTGCGTTTGAAGTAAAAGATAAATGTAATTTGATAAGCTTTTTATATTACTCTAACATTTAATGATGCGTGCTATATTCATATTTCAAAAGTTTGGGTGATATTTGAGGTAAAGCTTTTGCTCTCATGTTGGTGCAATTCATCGTTGACTGACTGCTTTCTTCTAAAATGCTATTTCGAATTTCTATAGAATGGAAAACAAAACTTTCCAAATATTTAACTATCTCGAGAGATTTTTATCTACTATGGCATTGGAAACTTTGATTGAATTCAGCTTGAAATTTGTATGACGGTCTGATTCCAAATGCTATTTTAGGAGTTTTTCATTAAATGGTGAAATAAATTAATGGAAACAAATACTGCCATTTAATTTGCCAGTGATTTGTTCTAAGGTTTAGAGCGGTGGGACATCACAAAAGTCCAAAAGAGACTCACAACCCTCAAGTTGGACACCCCTGAATTAGATCATGTAAATGTGAATCTGTACTAGAGCGTCATTACCAAATTTACATATTGTACTTTTGTCACATTACGCTATTGTAGTAAAGCTAGAGATTTGTACATTCAATCTTTCAATTGTAGAAAACTGTGTATACGTACTACTATTGGTTTTATAGGTAGCCATTGTTTATTAAGAGAATGGAACGAACGTTTTCTTGTTTGGTCATGTCCCAAGGGACTGTTTCTCTTCTGTAATGGAACAAAATGATGTTAGCCAACTCAAGAATGTTTTCGCTAATGTTGTTGAGAGCCCTATACCTAACGCGAAATTAGCACCTGCCAACAATAGCCCAAGGGCTGTCCCCAGACTGATATCGACCCAGCCTTTTAAACAACTAATACCAGTGCTACTACTATACCAGTTGCTAAAGACCACGCGTTGCAAAAACAACAAATCTCATGAGATTTACTGTATTTAACATCTGAAATTCATATTAATTAAACTAGGCAATGCATGTTAACTTGGATGAAATCCAGTGGCGGCTCGTAGCCAAAATTAGTGAGGGTGCTGCTCCAGAAAATTTTACATAGCAGACAAACGGTCGGCACTGCGGGAACAACAGTGCTCTCTCCCCTTCGCAGCCTCGCGTGCAGCTTCCTATGTGCGCATGCGCACAACAGTCAACTGTGAAGCACACTGCACACAGTTCTATACGTATACAGATTTTTGTTTAAGCTGTGAGTTCCCCAGCCCCAGTTGGGGATGGCTACTAGTTATACATATATATAGTACAAGTTTAAAGAAATAATTAAAGAAAAAAGGATTCATTGAGTCATTATATTAAATTTTATCGGTAATGTGAAGTGGATATAGGGAGTGCTGCAGTTTCAGTGTCTATGCGCGAGCCGCCACTGATGACATCTTAGCTAAAAGCATAATCAACTTTGACGAAATTTTAGCTGTTGTGTCTTATTCCAAATGAACTCTAATGCCATGAAGATCTATTGCGTTTCTAAGATTCACTTGTGTTATTTTAGTTTTACACTATCATTTAACATTCCAAATCTGTTACATGCATGGAAATTTCCTCTCAAAATTAACCTTCTTAAAAAAACAACGCTGTCGTTCGAGTGCTATTTGGGCTTTGTTTTCATTTAGAAAGCATGCGAGCCATGGCTTATACACACACTCTGGGAAAATTTGATTGTTTTCTACCTCATTATTAATTCACAGGTAATGAAATGTACGGGCGTCTGACTGCGCCAACTTTTGTCTTAGGAAACGTGAAAAACGCGATTCCCTTAACGAAATTTCGTTCCATCAGGAATGACTTTTTTCCTGATTGGCTACAAAAACGTGCAAGAAGCTCTAATATATTATTTATTGAATTGCTAGGCCTAACCCATGCAGGATGTTTGTGATTAAGCCATGCAATGAACCAATTTCGTCTATAAACTTTGGCTCGGGAAACACAATATTTTCAAAACTACTTTATTCTTGTTTATGGGGCAGGTATTCGAAGATTTGCCATTGGCCATTTTAATACAGCCCCTTATTGCATAAAAAATATATACTGCATAGTACACATTAGAGCAAACATGGAACATAAACAGGGTTTCGTAAACATGTTTACAATGAAGTTTTGCTCACCAGTTTTCTGCAAGCAAGTTTCAGCAAATTTGTTGCCAAAAATGCTTGTTTTCAGCGAAATGTTCGCTCAAGAGGCGGTGCGATCAATGGAAAACATGTTTGCTGCTCAAGGCGCTCCTACCAAGGCCTGTATACGGTATACTATGACCTAATTGTTCCCACGTGCTTTCTAGATCAGACGCCAGTTATTGGCTATTGTTTACAGGGCATCCATGAACAGCAAACATTTCCTCCGTTTCGGAATGCGTTTTTGATGTGGACGCCAGGTTTGGACAAACCTGTTTATGAAAACATGTTCACGAAACCACGTATAATCTCTGTTTACGTTTCGTGCTTGCTATAATGTGTGATAAGCATTAAACTCGTGCTTTTTCAGCACAATTAATTTTTTGATAATTTTTTTGTTTTGGTCCAATTTTTGAAGCTAGCTGTTGAGCTCAGTCCAAACTGCGTTTTACTATTGGACCAACGCTGTTTTTTTCCTTCTCATAATTGAGAAACTATTGATGCGTAGCTATAGCATGTCTATCGTTTCTTTTGCCCATTTCAGCGCAATGTGGTGATATTTTTCATTGTACAACTGCTTGATAAGAGCTCTTTTTTACGCTCTATACAAGAATGTTGTCGATAAAAAAGTAGTTTGATTTATTCTTATACCGAAATTGCTTCGTAATATGGTCTCTAAAACCAAACTCATTGTGTCCAGTTTTCCCCTCTCTCATTTTTTTAAAAATATTTTTTAGTTTTTTTGTGTAGCCAGTTTATGACCCTATAGCTCAAATGTTGTGAGTTGAATTACGATCATATATAAATGGAAGTGTTAATCAGAAGTTTCTATTTATAGCACGATGGCAAACACCATTCATGAATTCATGCTAACCTCTGAAAAATAATGACCAAGGACTTTTACAGACTTATATATGGCGGTGTTTTAAGTTTTTTTTTTTCTTCGTTTCATTAGTCCTTGAATAGGGTTGAATTATTCAGAGACCTCCATGCCACCTCCACATGTTCGAGTTCTCGACACTATATTTACTGCAGTGCTTTTGGGCATGTTTTTTCTCTTTAAGTGAAATGTCTCTTTTGTTGGACTTATCTGATTTTAATCCATTGTTATTTATCGATGAACTTTAGCATTCTGGTTATGTGCATTCGATCCCTGTCATATCTATACCTAATCTTCTTTCAAATTCACCAAATATGTTTTTACATGTAGGTCTATATATGAATTATAACTGTTTAACCAAAACGTCTGCCTTATTGCCAAATTGCTTAATACGTCAATACTATTTCAGACTATGTTCAAATAAGCTTTCAACATTCCTCCAATATCTTTGATATGCTTATAGACCCTACCTCCCAATTACTGCTTTCATAAAGCCAAATTACACTCCAAATGCGCCTTTTAACCAATTAAGATTATATAAAAAAATTAATTAATTGAACTAACACATAATCATGAAATAATCGATTAGAGAATATGGGAATTTAATGACCCTAATGATTACAATAGACTTCTATTTTTGATATGCTTATAAGAGTATGAAATAACCTCCCAATTACTGTTTTCACAAAGCCAAATTATACACCAAATGCGCCTTTTAACCAATTAAGATTATATAAAAAATTTAATTAATTGAACTAACACATTAATCATGAAATAATCGATTAGAGAATAAAGGAATTTAATGACTCTAATGATTACAATAGTGTTCTATTTTTTCATTATGATTGCTGGCAATTTTAAGGGAATTGGCAACGTCAGTTAATTGAGCATTCATGTGTACGGATTGACACTAGGTGCTAAATGCGCCATATACTACATCTTCATAAGGTGTAAATTAATACTCTGTCATATCAATACTCTGCATTCAATATTCAATTTGATAACCTGTGCTGTTTATTGAAATTTGTTCTGACTTGATGTTCTGAACTCAACAGACGATGGATTTATAATTCTAATGCCCGGGTGTAAAAAAACAAATATGGACATATATGGCTAGACCAGAAATTGGACACGTCTGGACTTATGTATATGGCCAGATAAGTCCATAAACGGCCAGTTATGGCCATAACCATCCATATATACTCATGTAGGGCCATACTTGCCCATATATGTACATATATATATGGTTCATCAGTTGCTAATCAGTGGCAATATGTCGCTTGTACATTGCTTAGTATTGCTAATAGATGAATAATCAGTTGCTAATTAAGACTATAATAGATGAATAATCAGTTGCTAATTAAGACTAAAATAGCCCATCATTTGGCCAGTATGGTTCATATATGGCGATATATTGCCCGTCAAAGGAAAAATATGGCCCATCAAGTATTTCCCATACATGGCTACGTATAGCCCTCCAAGAGTCAAGTATGGCCTATACATGGCTATGTTTAACCCTTCAAGGGCCAAGTATGGCTATATATGGCCCATCAAGGGTTAAATATGGCCCATACATGGCTATATATAACTTTTCAACCCAGGAGTACATTCAGGATAAGTGATCAACTGGATATTAAGGCCAGCCGCTTATTAGGACCAAATGAGTAAGCACCGACAACAAATACAATAAAGATACATTTAATGGCACCAGCCGCATAATAGTACCACATTTCATGCTCCCTGATGTGGTCCCATTATCCATAACACACTGATGATAACGCTCATTAAAGGTATACACGCTACTATTGGACAGTATACAATACCCTCGTCTAATTTGCAATGTATCCTCCCAGTCTTTTCATAGACTAGGAAAATAAGTGGATTTTCTCTTCTGCCAGTGTATATATACATTGCACGGGCATTCGGCTTCAAAAATTACTACTGAGATGCTTCCAACATGTCAGAAGGTGTTTAGATTTATTTGCATCAACTCGCATCAGGGCCCCCTGTTTATGCAACTCAACTCCCAGTGTGTTGTGCAGCGCTGTCAGTAAGAATTTGCAATTCATAAAATATCGATGTTGGCCCTAATTTGTGTAACAATGGAAAGCATAAATCCGTACTTTTCAGATTGTACGCAGTTGGCCACCCATATTAGCATTATTTGGAGAAGCGGATCGGAAAGCACATCTCGTCTGGGACATTAGTCTTTCCATCAACTTGCCAATATCAGCTGGTGGAAAATATACATCAATAACTCTTTGAATCCTAATTTCACGCTAAGCAACCGCATGAGACTTGCAGATCCATGCATTAATTATCGTATCTGACTCGATGATGATGGTGTGTGTCTATGTTGAAAACATGTTTAGCGCCAACAACATCGACAACAAGTAATGTTTGGTCTTGCAATGGATGTGTGCTATATATATCTATAATTTCACCCGTAAATGAGAATTCTTAACCGATGCTCATGAGTTATGGTGGTCCGCCCTAAGCGATTGCGGTGCTAATTGGGGTTTGTTCAGCAATACCAACACCAAATTGCGAAAATAGTAGGCCCAAGCCTAATAAATTTTGGCAACCTAGATTTGTTTCCGTATAATGACCGTTGCACGAAATCGTCCATGACAAATTCATAGTGGATTTGTATAAGCTGTCGTGTCAGGTGATTTATCTTGATTGGTTTTTTTTGTGTGTGCTGGCCTTATGTATTAGCTGTAGGGCGACGCAGATTCTTTAAGTAATCTGGAACAAAACCGCTATTTATTGCCAAGATGGACTTTCTAAGAGTTAGTTGCGTCGGCTGAGGAAGCTAAAAATAATGATCGATTCACAGCAGTTTGCCTAACATTGAAGTTGGCCATAAAATTGATCCGTGTTGTATTTCATCAAATTCTTGGTTCTTAAATACTTTTGGCAGTGGGCAAGTTTGGAATTTTTAACGTTATATTAGCAGCGAAATGTATTTGAATAACAACTTTTAATTCACTTTCTGGATATTCTGACAGTAATCTGTTTAGATTAATGCAGCTTTGGGGCCATTCAAAAATTCCCCTCCTCACCTATAGCTCCTCCTCATAGACGTCTTTACATTTTTTTTTAAAAAACTAGGATGTCCAGCAAATTTGTTGGAACATACAAAGGTCCAACCTATAAATTTCCAAGTACCCGTCCTCGTTGTCAATTCAACGACATTTTTAACAGATTTTTATGATTAAAGGGAAATTCTAGCATAAAATTGGTGTTTAACACAAATTTAGGCATAATTCCAGACTTTTCCAAGGTTTTAAAAATGAAAGTACTTTTGGGGCTGGGCCGGGACACATTTCTTTTGGTGTCTCTTTCCCCTTTCACTGACCTTTAAAACTCAATTAACAGAAAACCAAAAACTTCCCATTCCCTCCCGAAGTCGAAAATGGAACATTCGAGACATTCGAAAATGGAACATTCGAGACATTCGAAAATTCGAGACATTCGAATGTGTAACGTTCGAAACATTCGAAAATTCCATTTTCGAGTCGCGCTCATTCTGTGCAAAATGGACGTGGACATCCGCAGTATGATTTGATTTTATATTCGTTGCTAACGTGAAACAGTAATAAGAAAATACTGGCGTGACCAATCGTGAGGCAACGATATAGTTTGGGCATTTGGGGTCCTTTCCGATACCGATGACTCAATTAAAGCGTCGCAAGAGTTGTCATCTCGACTCGGTAAGCAAATCGTATGAACATGTCCATATTATATGTGTCGACTGATTCAGTTTTTTTACCGTTTACACTTGCGGTTTTGAACGACAAAGCCGAAATTCAAAACTAAACGAATATGTCATTAAACCGTATACGGCTGAGAACGTATCTTATCCTTATACAGTACAATATTTGAAAGTGATGTTTGTTGATTGTGTGCCTTTAGGTTCCTGAGGCTTCGGGGGGCATATTTTCCTACATGATGTTTCATTTCATTATTGTCCTGACGAAATGCTGAAGTTGGTGTCATATATTATTCATTTAATTTAATATTTATCATTTTTCATTGAAGAAAGGACTTCATAGTTCTCTAGACGATTCCTCTCAGTTTTTTCTTAATGCTTAGCAATGAAATGGTATATATTTGTAGAGAATCTTTTAACGAATCTCCACGAATCTTCCATGCTGAATTTGTTTTGCCCTCTGCAAGTCACAGAAACTCAATTAGAGGCATTTTTTTTTTCCTCCAAGGTTCACTGTACTGCAGATGCATGGCTATATTCGTATGTGAGGATGCATGCATCAACACTGGAAAAATAAAACCATAAAAATGCCAGATTGTCTCAGCATCCAAAAACTGTAAATTCTGTTGCCTTTGCTTGGGCATATGGTTGTAAGTTTGAGACCAGTTTTTTTAAGGTTATATTAGGCAGACATTGTTTACATGATAATGCACCCTGAATTTGATAAATAAGAGCATGGGAAGTCGTTATATATGGCGTTCTTTAATGACTTCCTGGTGCATGTCATGGTTAGATACACGTAGTAGCGGCACTACCATTTTAATGATTGAACGAAGGCTTTTAAAACAAATTAGATACATATTCAAAATAGCAAAAGCTGTCATTGAATGATTGTTTGGACAATTTTCGTTTGAACTTCGATTATCCTAGTCATTGTGATACGAGCCTAACTTGGATAGCCAAGAACTCGGATAACAAGAATTAAGCACATTTAAGGTGCCACAAAACACCTTTTACTGGTGCTGCATTAAAGGTGCCACAAAACATCTTTATGTTTCTTCTAATGCCTAGTACACACTGCATGTTTCATGAAACTGAAACAGGGTTTCACAAATATGTTTGTGATATGTGGAT
>JAUJYV010000390.1:0-45998 GCA_033995625.1 Ophyiulus pilosus
TTCGCTTAACGAGTGTTTCGCATAACGAGCAAGACTCCGGAACCAATTATGCTCGTTATGCGAGGTTCCACTGTAGAGACATTACTATAATAGGGAAGAACGACGCATGCGCACCCATTACGTTCAGTTAGTTCAATGCTTAGCTCCTCCCTTCCCGCCATTAAAGTTAAGGTAAGTATAAAGACGTTGGCATGCTCAAACTGTCTAATGACTATACCAGAAACGACTAAACTACAGTCTCGTAACAACCACTCTTCCCAGTTTTACACGAAAGACGGCAATCATTTACTGCTTGCAAGTAGGCAAAATAGCCTACTATAGGGGGCTATGGAACTAGATACAACAAGTTTGTTACGGTTTGGTTTTGTGCATTTTTTAATCTTGACATATATTGGGAGATATAAAAAACGAAATTCCTGTAAAAGTGCTACTTCCATGGTGAATACTGTATCAGGGATTCAGAATAAACATTAACCTATGTTTATCATGCTACACTGTCTATACCTAAATATTACTCAAAATTTACTGAACTTTGCCAAAAGTACTTGTTTTTTATAATGGAACAAACAAAAAAAATTACAAATAAGGACCACCAGAGTTTCTAAGATGATTATTCGTCGTTTATCACATGTATATACGTGTCTGTTATACTCCCTCCCTCATAATGGAAATAAAAGCAATTGCTACACACTTAAAACGTAACAAATATTTGGAGAGAAGAAAGATGCCCGCCACTTACAAAGTTATTTCCAACAGATTTGTCTAATCAATGACGTCTTGAAATGCAGGCGTGTTCAACTAAAAATAGATGATAAGGTGATATAAATAAGCTTGCAAATCAGCCTATTGAAACCACTTACAATACAAGATCCTAACCTTCAACACTCCAACAGGCGGTACAGCGACGTTTCAAGAAACTTTATTGGACGGAGTCAGAACGCAATTTTTTCCACTAAATTGGCACATTTGGCATCATTTCAACTCTGCACAGTTACAAACTACGAATAGGGATAACCCACATCTTCGTTGAAGAAATAATTGAAAGACTTACTATATCGTTGGCCTCTTTTATAACTGGTTAATAATAAAAACAGGAACACTGGTTAATTGTCAGGTAATCTAGACAAACGATGGAGGTTATATTGTTTAACCAAATTCCTAATACGCCCATCAACAGCATCTAGAAGTTGTCAAGTAGTCGCATTAGGGGCCATTCAAAAAAGACGTTCCCGAAATTCCTTCAAAAATTGAACCTCCCTCATCAACGTCCTTATTTATTATTTTTTTTTTTTTGAAAAGTAGGGTGTCCAGAAATTTTTTTGGAAACATACAAAGGTCCATCTTTTAATTCTACCACACCACTACTAGCCAATTCCACTAAATTTTTCCAGATTTTCCTGATTAACGATAGTTTCCTGTTTTCGAAGGGAAATTCCAGCATAAAATTGGTATTCAACACAAATCTAGGCATAATACCCGATTTTCCCGAGATTTTAGAAATTAAAGAACATTTGAGACTGGGACAAATGTCGTCTGTTGTCCCTTTCCCCTTTCACTGATCTTTAAAACTTGATTAAACAGATAAACCCAAAACTGAAAAATAACATCATTAGTGGACGTCCAAAATGGATTCCTCCCTTCCCCTGTCCATATGGTGTACACATGCTATCAGACTCCCCCCTCTTGAGGACGTCCTTTTTGAATGGGCCCTTACTATTCTGGTCTTCGTTTAGAAACAAAGGCAGGGATTGTCACCTCTCGCATTGCATTTTGGGACGCGAGATTGGGATTGAGGAGGGCTGCCCGCAGTGCCAGGTGGTTCCCAACAAGGAGCACGTCCCAGCAGAAGAAAATTTGCCTTAAAATTGTAGGTTTAAAACTACAGTTATTCAGAAAAAGTGCAGTTTCTTACTGAACATTTACTGCACTTCAGCATATTAACGGCAGTTTTCTGCCCTTTCAAACTTGCACTTTTACAGCAGTATTACTGCAGTTTTATTGTAAAAAAAAATGCAGTTTTTCTACCATTCAAAAATAGTTGATGTTTTAAATTCTAAATTCTGCTATTAACTGAGCTTTATTGCACAAATATAGCAGTTAATTTGAATAAAGTGCAGTAGATTTTCTGCTGGGATGCCCCATAACTTATTGATAGAGGATACTTGGAGAAGCTCACTCAAGATCATAAACATGTCAGATATTTTCAAAGTCAAAACAAACTGACGTACGAATCCACCTTGGTAGTAGTACTTAGCAAGCAGCCTCAGCCGCTGCTTCGCACGTGTCGTGTTTAGGGTAAACCAGAAAAGCCCTATTAGGCGCGATTTACAAACCCATTGCACAGTTTATTACGAAAAAAAACATAATTTGTTAAATTAAGTAGATAATATTAAACACTGAACAACACGAAATTCGCCCTTTTTATGAAAATAAGTGTTGTAAAAAGGAATCTACGTGTTCTTAACTTTTATCCAGACATTAGCTTAACCTACTGATTGTCCAAAAAAACCAGTTATAACATATGACTTACTAACACCAGTTATAACATATGACTTACTAACACCAGGTAATGTACCTAGACAACTAGGTAATGTATGTAGACAATGACCATGTTAGTGACCATGTATAACCAATGCTGTAGCTGCAATTTTTATGCACAGAATGAAAATTTGTTTTCGGACTATTTACTTACAACGCTGATACTAAACTTACACCCAATTTCAAAAACAAAAGATGTAGGCCACTAATTCTAAGTTTACAAAGCAGAAAAATTGACCATATGGGCCCTCGGGGACAATGGCGGACTATTGGTTGCCAGGATACAAAGGTGACTCACCCAAAGCAACTGCATAAGACATTCATTTAATTTTTGATACGAAATGGATACTATTTTCATTAGAAATACATAATATTTTGATATTTTCAAACAAATACATAAGTGGAAAAATAGCACAATTGGAAGCTTATGGAATGTACTATATATATTCTTTGCGAAATAAATGTACAAGGAAAGATAGTATATTAAGTTACTAAAAGTTAACTAATATTTTTAAGATTTTGTCTAATATTTAAAGTGGCCCATTTGCCATTGGGAAGTTCACATACTGGTCAGTCCACCACTGCTCCGGGAGGCCTCAAGCCTGAGACCCCTAAGCATTGCTTCCTTTTTTACCCGATACCAGCACTGCATGAAACATAAATTTTCCAATATATGCCATTCCATGTACCATTCTAGCACCTGAAAGATCCTTTGTCTGGATTCAATGCTTTCTTAAGACATGGCCGAGGCAATCTTGTGAGCATGCACACACCAATATTTTAATTGATGTCCCCATGCAAGTTTAACAGATTACCAGAATCGTTTATTTACGTTAGGAATCGAAGTGTTTTTGTATAAGACACGCGTCTCCCATTTTGGCATAGAACCAGATCCGCACCCCGAGAAAACATCTTGCGCACTTTAAATAATAACAACAAACCAAGGGAGCACTCATAAATGACGTTAAAATAACAACAACTGGAATCAGTTTTTTTCCTTGAAAACTGAAAACTAGGGCCGTTTTATTGTTGGAACCCCATCCTACTCATAGACAATGTAGAGTCTGGAATCATTATTTAAAAGTTGCCCAGGTGGGAAATTATACAGGGTGGACCAGAATTCCTGGCCACCCCACTTTTTTTTCTTAAATCTTATAGTTATGAAAATTCTGTTAATGCAGTTAAATATGATGTCATGTGTGCTCTATCCAATGATGTTGTTAGATTTTAACTACGTCCATTTATTCACGGATATCCACATAATAAATTGTGACATGTAGCACTTAGGGCAAAATTAGGAAAAGGAAGAAAATTGTCTTTTTGTATGAATTCAACTGTTTTCGTCTTCATTGGCAATTATTTAAAGTTGTTAGAAGAATGCTTGGAGCTACGGCTGCAGCACAGTAACAGCGACCTACAATGATATGTATTGGGTGATGACATGTTATGCTGTATCCTCCAAGTAATTTAATGGCACAATTTTAATGGCAACATTAGCATGAATCTCATACAGTGTATAAAAGTTGATGTCTGAATTAGTCAAATAGTATAAATATATTAAAGGAACGTGTTTGCTATCTGTCATTAGTAACAATACAAAAGTAAAATGACGTTACACGTCATATCACAACCTATGAAATACATGTATGGTACTTATATCGATTGGTACAATAAGTTGGTTTGCATTATGTGTAGGTCGCTTCACTGCAGTGCAGCACTGTGTCGCAGTACAGCTACAATTTGGCGTTTCCCTCAATTCTTAAAAACATTGTAACAAGTTTAAATAATTGCCCATAAAGAAGACGAAAACAGTTTATTTCAAACAAGCAGACAATTCTCTTCCTTTTCCTAATTTGAGATGTTATCCTAAGTGTTACGGGTCAAAAGTTATTATGTGGATTTCCGTGAACAAATTGTCGTAGTTAAAATCCTAAAACATCAGTGGATAGAGCACACATGACTTACTGTTTAACTGGCTTAACAGAATTTTCATAACTATAGGATTTAAGTAAAAAAGTGGGGAGGTTAGGAATTATTGTCCACCTTGCATATTGAATTTAAACGGACACGTGAAGGCATTCACTGTATGACCATAACAGGCATTTTTGTCTATATATAACAATAAATCCGAGTACGTCCAATTTATTGAATGCCCATTTCATATTACTGTATTTTAATGTGTTATATTCAAACTTTTAGCAGTATTATATGCTCATGTTTTTCCATATATGGACACACAAAAATTGTATACTTGAATATGAAAACATTTCTGGACATATATGGCGTTTTATGCCGATGTACATATGTAATACAACATGGTATTAATATGGACATATTGTATACTATGTATATTATAATGTATGAGCATATCATAAATTGGACATAACAGAAAGTAGACACAAAGATATATACGTATATGGACATACAATACAAAAATATAAAATCCCTAATTCTAATTGCCAGTCTAAGCCTAATATGTCTAAATAGTAATATTAATATATACTGTATATCCATAGATGGCATTCCCCAAATACATCGTAATTTTCCATCCAGCATTCCATCTTTCATAATTCCTTAGAATTTCATGAGAATAGATGTGTAAAAGGACAGATTAAAGTTAAAGATGACGCTGGACGCCTCCAGTTGCTGGTTGTTCAGGAATTTTTACAATTGGTTAATAACTAGTGTTCACATTTTTTTGTCCACCAGATCATCTTGCAAAACATTGTGTAAATCCCTTTTTAACTTCCAACGTATTCTGTCATTTTTCAGCCACCCCACCACCGACACCGTTCCAGAGGTTTCCCTGGAAGGTTCTGTGCGAATCCAGGGATGGCCACAGCGCCGAGTAGCGAACAGGAATGCGACAGTGTGTTCCTGGACGACTTCCGGTCGGAATGCTACGTCGAACATCCGCCACTATCTGTCAGAAGCGGGCTACTTGATCCGACGGAGAGCAGCTCCAGCAGCACCAGTCGCAAGCCCAGCTACGACAGTCGTGAGAGCAAGTCCATCAGCGAGTACAGCAGCCCTTGCGGCTCCCCCCTGCGCCCTCTGGAACAGACCACGCCTTATTCCAGCACGTGCACAATGGAGTCAGACCCTCCTTGCCTTGACCCGTTCCAGTCAGAGAAGGAATTCATAGACTACCTAATGTCCTTGCCGTCCTCGAAGCCTGACGGCGACGCAGAGGTGCCACCTGTAGTATCCGAGGCCACAACGCCTTCAGGTAAGACGGCCCCTGGCAGCCAGAGCCCCAAGATCGGTCTGGACCACCTGGAGAACCTTTGCAAGCTGATGGAGCAGCTGGGGGAGCTGCGGGAACAGAACTTCAAGCTGCAGAAGCGGGTGCAGTACTTGGAGGAGGTGCGCTGTCTGAACGAGATGCGAAAGGACTTGAAGGAGGCGCTGGATGGGGCCGCGGAACCATGCAGGGGAGCCGGAGAGGATCTTGGCAGCTGGGACCCACTGCCCCATCGCCAGGAGGCACCGGAAGTACCTGAGGCCAAGAGGACCAAGAGCTACGTAAAGTTGCGCAAGTCGGCGCTCCAGCAACAGAGGCTGAGGAGCCAGTCCATGGGTGATGACGACATGTTCCGTAAGACAAGTCCAACAGGACGCAAAGCCAAGGTGTCCAAGTGGACCAAAGTGAAGGAGGCCCTTAAGTGGGAGAGAGTGCAGGTGGAGCACCGTGGCGCCGCTGACGCCAGGAGCTCCTTCTTCGTAGATGTCGACGATGAAGCGCCGCAGCCTCTCATGGTGTCCAAGGCCACGGTGACGCTGACCCCAGCCGGAAAACCATCAGCCTCTTACGACGACCTGCAACACAAGGCCAAGTCGGGAGGAAGAGCTGCGAAACCGGAACTAGAACTCGTTGTCCCGTACTTGATGACCGATCCTTACCTCGACTCAACGTCGGAAGAGGATGAAGAAACATTAACTAAGGAATCAGGTACTGGACGGAATTTCACTAATCAATATATCCATGATGGAAAAATTACGTATTGCCATATATCTTTGAAAAGATTTAGGAATACGCATAGGCTACTTGTATTCCATTGTATCCTATGAACATGTACTTCCTATACCTATAGTTCAATTTTTGAATTTCTGATATGTCCGAATATGACCTTTCCCATGGATAATATTTCCATCCAGTAGATTTTGTTGTAATTTGTAAATTTGGCTTCTGCTTTTTTAAGATCCTCGTGAAAAGCGAAGATCGATAGGGGCCACATTGGACTTTGATGTTCTGGATGGAGACCCTTGCCGGAAACCTCTAGGTTCTGGAAAGTATCACATGATGGTGGACGATGAGCAAGGTAACACATGAACTTCAGTCAAAACAACTATTTTAATCTTTTCGATGTAATAGAAATATTTCATTTTCATGATTTTATGTCCCGAAAGGGAAACTTTAAAATATCATAGAATAATAACATAAGTTTTTTTTTGACCATGTAATATGTTTTAAAATAATAAGGAATTTTTAAAAAATGTTACATAAGTACTCCCAAGTGTAAAAATGAGATAGGGCCATACAGTTGTATCGGCCCACTTTGAAGACAACTTGTCCAAGGTTTACAACGTATATTTTATAGCAACTTTGTAAGATTTCCTCATTAACTCCCTATCCCATGATAGCCTCACGCCACTGTATTCACATATTTCAAGATTATGTTTAGCTGTTGCTGTAGTTCCTTTAATGGAATCATTTATAAACTAAAATGCATAGGCATGTAGTATGTTTCATATGTTCAATTTCTGATATACCCATAACTGATATTTACGTTATACAATGGTGTCCAATGTCTGATAAGACCCTATGTGACACTTCCGCATGTACTGTTTGTTTGAATCAAGGTAAATACCTAATATTCGTGTGTACTTTTCAGCCGCTATCAAGGAGAGGAAAGGTAGGTCCTTGGAGAGGACGGACACAGAACACCGTGGAGAACTCATCCGCTACACCCATTCGGAGAAAGAATGTAAAAAGTTCTCCAAAGGGGCTTGGGGCAAGGTGAAGAACATCATCCAGACCAGGAAGGACAGCCTAAAGAGGAAGCACCGCAAGAGTGGAGGTGTTGAGCCAGACTTCTCCAGCAACGAGGGCTTCGTGTTCGGGGATGAGGCATGGGCCGAACGCTACGACATCACCAGCTATGGAAGGTGTGGAGACGACGACAGGTTTGCCCTGGGTGACCCTACTGTCCAGATCAAGAGCAAGCATTCCTCGACTTCCTCCAATTACGGTGGCGAGGACTTGGGCCTCGACCTTCTCCAGGACAAACCGAAGGGTAAGAAGGGTAAGGCCCAGCAATTGACTATCCAGGTGCCTGTCGAGGACCCTGAGGTTAAGCTCAGGTATCACAACACCACGCCCCCCACGCTCAACGTTATTGTCCCGGGATATTCCCCAAACTCCCAGCGCAAGTCCAAGTGGAACAAAGTGAAGAACGTCTTCCTGGAGAGAAGAAAAACGGAGATGGGCCTGTCGCCGCAGCGTCCCCAGTCGGTGCCTGCGAGCCCCACCAATCTCACGTCATTTACTTATGAAGATCTTGGGATTCTGGAAGGTAATAACACGTGTTCTGTCGACTACAGTTTCCTTACACGACCTCAAGCAAATTCTTTAAGACGATGTATTGATTGCAGAGGCTCCAAGTAACTTAATATAAACCATTCCTTTTGGGATATATATACAGGAAATTCCATGTTTGAATAGCTGCATAAACACCTGTATCACACTTGTATGAGATGTCAGAGACGTATTGAGCTAAAACTAACCATCTTAACCTTTTGGTAGATTACCTATTGGACGCCAAGAACTGGGCAGAACGAAAGGACAACCGCGGCGTGGAGTGCGGCCCCTACGATAGTTCGGTGGCGGCGCTGCAGAGTCTGTTGGCGGACACGGAGGGCGCATCTGCGCCTATGGCAGCGGAGACGAAGCGCAACCTGGAGGAGCTGCAGCGTAACATCAGCCAAGACTTCAGCAAGAAGATGCAAGAATGGGAGAAGCTGAAGACCAGCTACACCCGTCAGCAGCAGCAGATATTAGGGCAAGTCCCTCAGACAAGCCCTAAGTTGGATCGTAAGGGCTCCACACAGAAGAGCCGCAAGGGCAAGAACAAAGAAAAGGTGGTGAAACAGCGCGACAAAGAGCTGCAGTGGCTGGAAAAGCAGCTGCAAAAAATAGAACGTGAGAAACAGAGGTTGGCCAAGGAGCGTCAGAAATACCTGAAGCGTGAGGCCCGCCTGGAGAAAATGAAGGAGACCATGTTGCACCCTACAGAGAGGAACGAGGTGCTGGTACGCACCTCTGCAGGCGAATTCCGCTTCGAAGGCATCTCACAGACATTCACCCGCCGCTTGTACGAGTGGGAGGAAATGAGAGGGATCAGACCAGAAGTGTCAACCATCGCACTCTTGGACGCACAGCAACCGGCAGTGCAACATACGCTGTCTCCTCCGGTACTACGCTACGGCCGGTTGGACCGCCATCGTTCACGCTCAGAGAGCAGTCTGGTGGACATCGCCAACGTGCAGACGTCGACGACGTCTCTGGCTCCAGATGACTTGGTGGACGACGTCTTCGCAGAGACGTTGCCGCACTCCAGAGCGGCTTCAGAACCCGATATGGCCTATGTGTTGGACGATGCGCCATGCGCGCTAGAGGTTGAAGAACTGCACTTTGAGGAGGATGTGCCCTGCCTAGAGATCCCGGCCGTGAGGGTTGAAGAACCTGTATACAGCTACGCACCCTCCGAGGTGACAAGACTCATCGATAGCAGCGGCAGCAGCGATGCCGAGAAGGAGGCAGGCGGAGAGGCCGGAAGAAGGCGAACGGCATCCGCTTGCCGTGCTCAAGAGCCCAAGATCCCAGAGGAGGGAACCCACACAGAAGAGGGTAGCATCCAAGAGGAGGATTTGAAGTTGCTGCAGAAGCTCACCGCTAAGGAGGAGATCTGCCGGCGACTGGAGTGCGACCTAGAGGACTTGGACGGTAGGATGAAGATGATGTTCCAGCAACATTCCGAAGAGATACGTGAGTAATGCATGGCTTATTTGGACCAGTTTTTGGTGTTTTTTTGGAATTCTGAAAAACCCTTCAGTAACAATGACCCGAAATTGACCAGTTCAAAATAGAATCAAATCCCTTCTTTCCAATATGTGATCATTTTTACTCTCTGATTAACATGTGCAGGGCTATTTTCATCAATTTCGGTGCCGAAGTTACCCCATCATGTGGGGCAACTAGCCAGGGCGTTTTTCGAGGCATAGTCCTAGTGAAAATATATATATGTCCAAACATGCTGTATTATAGACATAATATAATATTTTCCATAATTATCTGAAAACATTTATGGCCAGTTTAACCATGGGGTTTAATGTCCATGTATGGAGTTAATACATATATCACAATGGGAATATAACAAAAACACGTAATTGTTTTGCAACTGCTAATTCATGTTTGTTTTTCAACTACAAATCCATGTTTGTTTTGAAAATGCATCAATTTCGAAACAACAGGGGTACCATATACAGGGTGGGCCAATAAAAGTGAGAACATCTCGTAAAATGTGATTTAATCACATAAAAGTAGTTTAACTATACCCATACTAGATTAAATAGTTTAATGATTTACTTACATATGTAGCTATATGACGTCATTATTATGCAAAAAAAATGTAAGAAGATTTATAATTAATTAAATTTTATTTTGAAATAACTCATATGCTACGAGATGTTCTCACTTTTATTGTCCCACCCTGTATATGGGTGAGTATGGCCATACCTGGTAATTTATGGATTTATTTGGCCCTATACATATGTATGTCCAGACGTGTACAATTTATTAAATTGACAAGCATTAATGGAAAGTTGATTTTAGTAATTTCCAAAATTGCTGGCAACCTAATTTCTACAGTTTCCATTTCATTTCATGAATTGAATTGAATTTAAAAGCCATCATGAAATTCCAAGTGATTATTGTTGAATTATTTAAACCGGCACAAGAGGATGATGGCATATTTTGTAAAATAGGACAGGTATTGTCAACATTTTACTCAATTTTATGCAATCTATAGTAGATTGCCCAAGTTTCTGAGTGGCCTTTTGATCAGTTATATGGCAGTTTACGTTGCATATCGCCTATAGATGTAAACAAACACGTCATTATCCCCATCATTTTTTTTGTATTTTCAAATCGTGTTTTCAAATTTCATGGTCTACTGAATTGTCGAGCGAGGGGATATAATATTCAGATAGCAGCATTTTTAAACGCTTCCACGTGAACGATTATGGGAAGATAGTTTCATGTTTTTTAAGGCACTTTTTCCAAAACTGATCATCTTAAAGAACGATAGGCTGTAAATGCCATGGCACGCGTTTATTGTCGTTAAGGAAGGTCTTTTAAGCATGATCGATCGGTGCATAAGACAAGGAACACCCATTAACCTAAATGAAGGGAACGTGTATGCATGTACTGCCACGGAAGTGACGTCCTATAGGTAGCAAATCACAATTTCATCACACTTGTTCAGATTCCAAATCTGAATTTTAATGCTCATGCTTCACTTGTTTAAATATGGAAATGAGGAGTATGTGTAGAAGAAAAAAAATGCACAAAACCTATATAGCGAGAGGGTGTTTTTACAAAGCCTTTGCATACATATAATCAATGATAGACAAGGTGGAGACAAATCAATCAGGAAGTAAACCCAGCTATTGTGATGAGTCATAAAAAGGATATCGACTTCGTAGATGAAATGCAGGGGAGAGTCTGCCAAATAACCTATTTTCTTTCTTATCTCCAACCAAATAAAAATTGTCTGGATCATTTATGCATAGCATTCGTTAATAAAACACTTTAATGGACCAGTTTCACTCCTTTCTTATGAAGCCAAGAAAAATAACATTCATAAATACAGGGTGGATCAGCTATATATTTAGCTCGACATTTATGTTGTAAGACCTAATTTTCAACCATTTGTGACGTCATAAAATGTTATTTGTCTTCAATCCACATGATAAACGAAACTATGTCGAACAGATTTCATATCCGTTTTGGCGACTATACATTGTCGATATTATGTATATTGTCGTTCTCTCAACTAAGTACTGAACTTACTGGATGTGTTCTATATTTTTTTTTACTTTGTTTTCGGTATTAGGGTGCTAGTTCAGTAGCGGTGGTGAAACGGATGTGAAACGGCTAGCGGCTAGCTGTGAATCGGCTTACGCGGCGTAGTAACAGCTCGCGAGAACATTTTTTAAAATGGTAGTCCTACGTTAACAACATTTGCGGCCATTGTACAGCCCCGTATTTTTTATTTAATGTTTTTTTAAAAATATTTTCACCCATTTATGACGTCATAAAATCTTGTAATTTGTATTCATTCCACTTGATAAACGAAACTGTCCAACCGATTTGATATGGGCTTAGTCGACTATACAATGTAGATGTTTTGTGTATTGTCGTTCTCTTAACTTGGTTCTGGAAGTGAAGTATTTATTTTTTGAAACGGAAGTGTAACGGCTAGCGGCTAACGGCCGAATCGGCATACGCGGCGTAGTCGTCATTTTTTATTTAATGTTCATTTTTAACTAAATGTGATATTTTAAAATCACCAAATACATACTGTTTTTTTTTCAAAATTAGATTTTTAGAAATTATTTTAAATTATTTTTATCAGTAATTGCTGGAAAATCTATAATGATAATTTCCCTGATGAAAAAATACCATATTTACATTTTCAGGATGTCCTATATAATAGATGAATTGGATTTGTTAATTATATGCTGTCATATGCTGATACTTGTATATTTATCCTGTCATATATAATGCATGAATATTCTTCCTAATATTCCTAGTCATGAAAATTAAGGAATGTATACATAGCCAGCCGAATTTTTTTGGTTGATACTAATTAACTTTCTTTGATATTTCTGGAGTTTTTTATGGTTTGAAAACATGCATAATTAAAGGAAACAATATGTGGTAAGATTTCCTGGAAACTAACCTCACTGATGCATATCTCAGTTTATACTCCATGTTAGAATTGTGCTTGAAAGAATTCCTTTCTTGCTTCTATCGACTTATTTTGAACTCTTGAGAAACTAATTAGTTTTGTTACCTAGAATACCGCATCGATTTTGTTGTATACAATAGGGGCCGTCGTCCTAGAAAGTGGATATGGTGCTGCTTTTCGAAATTAATAACGACGAATTAAGTTGTCTGTTAAATTTGCAATGATGTGACTATTAATTATTGATTTTAATGCAAGCTTAGCTTGGTCTCATTTAAGGCTCCTTTTCTGGTGAATGATATCTATCCTTGACGAGCCTTTTTTATAACGAGTGAGGATGAATGACGTCAAACGTTGCATTTTCTTAACTGAAATATGATGGTGGATGGATTGATTTTCTCCTACCTGTGTTTAGTTGCAATTTTCTGTTCAATGACATTCGAGCTAAGTATATTGATCCATAAATCTTGGCACCCGATGATTATGCAAGTAGGCCTATACTGTCATGATGCTTAGTACACACTTGAAACACGAGACATAAACAGGGTTTCGTAAACATGTTTGCGATATGGGGTTGCTCACCAGTTTTCTGCAAACAAGTTTCAGTAAATTTTTGGTTAAAAAAACATGCTTCCGTGAAACATTTCGGTGATAACTCGAGAGGCGGTGAAGATCAAAAGAAACATGTCTGTTGTTCCAGGCGCGCCTACCATGACGTAGAGCATTGACCCAATTTACCCCACGCCAGTTTTTGGCCATTCACGAACAGTAAATGTTTCCTCCGTTTCGAAATGCTTTTTTTTATGTGGACAACTACATTTTGATAAACCTGTTTATGGAAATATGTTCACGAAACCACGTTTCGATAAATTGGTTTGCAAAAACTCTGTTTCTGTTTCAAGTGTGTACTAAGCATGATCAGAAGTATATAATAAATTTCAGACATTTACTAACATTTCAACTTTGCTAATCATGATTGTCTAAAAATGTTGTCTAAGTAATTTCATGATGCTTTGTTAATGTTTCTCACAGAAACTTGAATAATTTTGTGTTTATTTAATAGTTTTAAAAATTACTCAATAGAGTCTATTTGCTCAATTTGCTCAACATTTCTTCTATTTGATTACTACATCGTTAAAATTTTAAAGATGTCTGCAGAAATGTGCTAAAAATTCAGTCTAGACTACAGTCAGAATGACAAATTTTCAAAATATTTCATTTCCAACATTAGCATTATTGGGAAAACAAATTCACTAAGCCTCATCAGTAAAAGTCAAGTTGGTCGAAATACAACTTTACCCTCGACATTTACATTTTGAAAAAAAACATTTTAGACAATTCTACTCGAGTAGTCTAGTTTTTCGAAAAAAAATTGTCTTCGGTATTCTGTCTACGTTATTAATATTTCTAGAAAAAAATCACTTCAAAAAAAGGTATAAAATCTTTTGTTTTAAAAATACCTGTTACCTTTATATTTCTTTTATTTTTCATATATATATTTTTTTAAACATACAATTTTGACGTGGGGGAAATGACAATGGGTATGGGGGGGGTTCAGCAAAAACCCATTATATAACATTACCCCCTGGCGCCATTTGACCTCGATATGCTACTGCCTATTTTTTTCAGACAATACGCTCGTACGATTGTTTCTATTAATATATAACAGAATAACTGACATGTAATTGGAAAGCTTGTCTCTGAATGTTGGAATGTTGGCGAAATTATTTTCTGAGAAATGCCTAACATAATCAACAATATCTCCAACTTGATGTCTGGAAACCTCATATAAAAACAACAGTTGGGAACACTGGTGATATTACCACGCTTTGTTGTGCTCTGTTATTGATTCATTAGGGGCACTAAGGAAGTTTCGGTTTTTGCGCTCCATTTCTTTAGTCATTTTTCATTAATAAAACGGACTTGAAATATATTTTTGGAAATACGAGCATGTTATCTTAAAGATTGTATTGGAGTAAATTTGTATATCCCAAACGTTTTCCATTAATTTTGTTGAATATGTATACGATTTGGAACATATTTAAAACTGATTTTAATTTCACTATATTTGAAAATAAACAGTACATTTTCAATAATGGGACCACTGGCTATTAGGACCAACAGTTTGTTAGAACCAAATATGAAATAACCGAATGATATCCATAAATCAATTAAGCAATACGGTTAGGGGCCATTCAAAAAGTACGTCACCAAGAGGGGGTAGGGGGAAGTCTTCTGACATGTGGACACCATGCACCATGAGGACAGGGATGACGCCATTTTAGACACTGAGGCGGGTGCTTGAAAATTTAAAGGATGGGCCTTTGCATGTTCCAACAAATTTTCTGGACACCCTACTTTTAAAAAAAATAATAAGGACGTCTATGAGAGGGGGAGGGGGTGTGGGCGTCCTTTTTTAATGACCCCTTAATGGGATCAATCATACACATTAAAACCACATTATTATAGTGGTCTCATTATCCGGACTTGTGCATTGTATCCAATTGCATATACACATGTGTCTCATTATGCATTTCATATCCCTTTCGAATGTATGTATCTTTTTGGTTCCTAAATTATTGAATTTGAACATAATTCCTTCAACCCATTGCAAATATCAATTCATCAATAAATTTTGGCCAACGCAAAAAATAAAGGAATGTCCAAAACGGTTCAGCGTACAACTATTTTCATTCAATTTTAATATTGTAAGTTCAGTGAAAGTTCCAAAGAAATGGCACTTTTTTGTGTCAGGGAAACCCGGAAACATCATTGAAACGTAAGAATTGAAGTGCAGTAACCCTATTTGACGTTTCGGTATTATGTAACTCTAACGATATAAACCGCCATCATTATTTATTTCTGTAAAAAAAAAGTAGCTGAGACTGTCACCATTCGTAATGGCCAATATAACATCGTTGGGAGAATTGGCATAGGCTAACGCAGCTTTTGGTTTTAACCCCGTTTCACTTGAAACGTGAACGCAATTGATAAACGACTCTGGCTTTGTTGTTACTCCTTGCGCTAGGGAATATATGTTTCCGGGTGTACTTGATTAAATTCCATCGCTTTTTTTTCTCCTCAATGTTTATCCATTGCCTCGCAAGGAGAATAACCCCAAATAGAAGAGTTTTCGGGAAAAAGAATGTGTATACGGGTATCATTATTGCTTTCATACCTTTAGGTTGCTTAACATTACCCCTTATGATCTGCCCCTAAATGTTGGCAATCACTGATAACTCTGATGCTATGCTGGATTGCCTGCCATTGCTGAAAGTGGATCAAGTCCGATTAATGTTAAATTTGATATGCTAATGAAGCTTAAATATCGGACTCTATAACCGTATTACGTGAAAGAATCTGTTACGCAAAATACAGGGTGTCCAGCAGCCATGAAAATCTGAAAATCCAGGAAATAGTACCTATTTTCTTCCCCAAAATCTCTGGAAAATTATTCGGACTCTTTGGGAAAATTGTGTGATGATTGGTCATGTAGGTTCTTGGAAATACAAGGAATGCGCCTAGAAATCTTTGAAATATGCTTGAACTTTTCCAGAAAATGTACTGGCACCCTGTAAAGAATTCTACAGGTTGTTTAACATTAGAGTTTTAGCCTGCCAACGTCTTTATACATACCTTAACTTTAATAGCGGGAAGGGAGGAGCCACGCATTAAACTACCCAATGAACTAATGGAACGGTATGGGGCGCATGCGTGGTTCATGACGTATATATATGATTTTAAATACTGTACATTCCACATGTACAAATCTGTTAGAAATGCCATATGGATCATGTCAAAAAATATTACAAAACTAAATATACTTTAATTTAATCTTGTTTTCCTTGAATTTGGACCTAATTAGAATAATATATTGGTGGATATTAAGTACACCCACACACATTTAGTCCTAGATGATTTTTTCATGCAAGTAAACAGCTTATTTATTATATGACGGATTAAATGAGGAAGGAATCGGGTGTTCGGATATTATAAAAAAACCTCCTAGTGGATATATAACTCATTTCCGGGTGGCTTTTCATTGATCTTCAATGATTAATGTTTAAATTTCATCTTTTGAAGGTATTGGTCGTCGTCATATTTTTTTTATGAATTTGACGGTGTCCTACATTTACACAAAGTCGTTACGTATACTCTCCAGACAGAACACATAAAATTCATTGGTCGCTCCCGATGTAATGATGGGACTATTAATTCCTCAGGTTACATTTCCTCAGAGGCTGAAGTGTGATAAATGTATCTATTAGTAACCATGGTGGCAGCTGCCTTAGATGGACGACAAATTCATCCACGAGGTTACTAGATCACAAAGGGTCACCACAGTCACCTCATTTAGGTTTGCACCAGTAGTGAATTGTAATAAGGGGCCATTCAAGAAAGGCGTCCTCAAGAGGGGGTGGGGGGTCTGCTGGTATGTGGGCATAATGTGTATAGGGGGACGGACACACCAGTGGTCCTTGTTTATCAAACTGTGAATTTAGCTAATTTAAATGTAGTTTTTTTCCCACAATAAGCTCATCAGTCGTTAAGTCGTTAAGTTACAAGCCCTGCTTTGAAATCAGGATTTTCCATTAGATTGTAATGGATACCTTCAATTAATTGCCGGTGCAATCAGCGTAATTCCATTTATCATCAAACTCCCGAGACAAGGTTAATGATTCTTTTTAGTCCAAGATTTCCCATTTTTTACGTGTGCTTTTTTGTGCAGCTCGTCTGTGTTTATTCTTGACTGTGTGACTGACAACATGATGTAAGATGCGATTTCATCTTTATTTATTTTGAAAACTCGGGTCTCAGGAGCCCTTTACAATCTTAGAAATATTCGAGTAGCCTACAGGTAAATAGCTTTAATCTTGGTTATACATATTCATCGATATTTCAGCCCTTAAATTTCTTTAAAAATCACATGCTTAGGGCCATTCAAAAAGAACGTCCTCAGGAGTGGGGAAAGGGGGAGTGGGTTTTCTGAATATATGTTTTAAAGGTCAGTGAAAGGAGAAAGGCACACCAGGAGAAATGTGCCCCCAGTCCCAAATGTACTTTCAGGGACGTCCTTTTTGAATGGCCCCTTATATAAACGTCTTAGTACTAGTATTACGAAAGTAGCTTTGACTTTTTGAAGAGTTCTCGGGGTCGTGGGATCCCCAGGGGCCCTAAGATTATTCATTACTTCAGTCAGTCTCTTAACATCTATTTTTGAAATCATTGCACGAAGGTAGATGGCGTCAATAAACCATCTTCTCTACATAGGAAACACGTTCTGCCCTTCTGCAAATTTCGGTTTTGAGGCGAATTTTTTTTTATGGTTTGTGCCCATTACTTTTATCTTCTAGTTTAAGCAGTAAAGGTTAAGCACCCCATGAAGTTAAAAATTGAACCGGTTGCTCAGAGTGTCGCAAATCAGATTTCGTTTGACATTTCCCTTGAGATACATAAATTTCCCAAACGCATTTATTATTCAGGGCACCTGCTGCCTATATCCCAAGAATATTGCCTCCGTACTTTACGATATGATTTTTGTTAATGACCTACATGTCTGCTTTTATTAATATTTCTCACCTTGACAGGAAAACGTTTCAGTACTGAATAATAAATTAACGAGCGCATGGAGGATTCCATTGCTTTTCCTTTATTTTAAACCATCACAAATTAAGTGATTAATGGAAAATCTGTGTTTGTATATAAGGTATATAAACAGACATTGAATGTAAACCCTTTCTTCTACGGTGCTTTTGATTTCAAAAATAAGGAAAACCAGCTGTTGGCGACTCACTATTCCTAAAAGATACGTTTAGACTGTTTTTTTAACTTATGGCACACTAAATAGAGTGTGAAATTGTCATGGCACGCCATCGGTTTTTAAGGTTATTTATTAATGTGAAGTGAGTAAGACCTATCCCGGGTGGAAACGTTATATATCTACATGTATGGGCTATACATGGACATGTGTGGGCCATACTTGGTCCTTGAAGGGTCTTATAAAGCCATGTATGGGCCATACTTGACCCTTGGTGGGCCATACTTGGTCCTTGAAGGGTCTTATAAAGCCATGTATGGGCCATACTTGACCCTTGGTGGGCCATATATAGTCATGTATGGGTCATACTTGGTCCTTGAAGGGTCATATATAGCCATGTATAGGCCATTCTTGGTCCTTGAAGGGCCATATATAGCCATGTGTAGGCTATTCTTGGTTCTTGAAGGGCCATACATAGCCATGTATGGGCCATACTCGACCCTTAATGGACCGTATATCTCCATATATGAACCATATTTGACAAATGTTGGGCGATTTGTGCTTTAATTAGCAACTGATTATTCATTTATTAGCGATACTAAGCCATGTTTAATACCAGTGATTAGCAACTGATGAACCATACATGGACATACATGGGCATATATAGACAGTTATGACCATACCTGACCATTTATGGACTTACCTGACCTTATATATCCAGACGTGTCCAATTTCTGGTCTAGCCATATTTGTAATTAGTCATATGTCCATACATGGCCCATATTTGGTTTTTTTCCACACTTTTCTGTAAATTATTTTATATTATTTTCATACAATTTAGTTTCAGAAATTGTATTTTGAAAGAGGTTCAGACGCAATAGGCGAACATGTTCATTTTTATATTATTTTATTTCAGCATGAAGGCACACCAAATTATGCTTGATGATGCCTCATTCTATTGTTTCTTTTTGACCCTCCCTAAAAATGTAGAGACACACCTGAAGACCCTTCACGGTACACGAATTGAAAATCACTGGCATAGGCACGTAGTCAAGGAATTTGTAATAAACCACAGGCGTCAGCCCGTGCATGGCTTAATTGTTTTAATGAAACTATAACAGAAACTATAAACAATATACATCCCGGAAATGATGAAGGGCAGCGATTCCCAAATGCCACATGTCGATTATCATCCTTTATGCGCTCATGTATAACATAAATGCACAATGCAGTTGTATTTTTTCAAAAAATACAAGCTTCCATTCAGAAATAAGCTCTTTGTAATACCGCCTTTGAATAGTTTGTGGTGAGTTTATTCGAACAGATTGTGTCATGTAAAGATGATACAGATACATTTCAGGAACATTGTATTCATGAATAGAAATAGAAATATTCTGAACATGTAAAGAAATGACTTTTATAAATGATAGATGCCAGTGTAGAAAAAAAAAAATATGGGTGAATGTGGAAGATTATATAGTTTCTATTTCTGGTATATTCTTTTTTAGGTCCTTTATGCAGTTTTCTGACATTCAGGTCAGGAATGTCGTGAATGTCACAATAGGGTTTCCATTGTCAATTTTACTATTTTTAGTATCGGATTTGTTAAATAATAATATACTCCTACAATTTTTACAATAATTTAAAGCAGAGTCTTGCATACATTTTTTAGACAATTTTCATATTTAATTTGAAAGAATATGATAATTAAACAAAAATTCAAACATCTCACTAACAGCTTGAAACATTCTCAACACGTTATTGTTCCACATTGAGATATTTTATCTTCCGTCAACAATAGCAACAACAAAAAATTTAGGTAGTATTGAAATTCCTCAAAATACGATTCTCTAAAAATGACGTTCACAGATTTTGTAATAGACAGTTTGAGCATGCCAACGTCTTTGTACTTATCTTAACGTTACTGACTTTTCACAAAAGGTATTTAATGATACATTTTTATATAACATTGTTTTATTTAGGCTACGTGTAGCATTATCAAATCATTACATGCATGACACTTTCACACACATCCCTTCTAAACTTTTACATCGCATTTCAAACTTTGAACAACAGTTCCCTTGCTTTAGATGGTTTAGAAGCGATTTTTCAAACAAATACATCCCCACATATATATCTTTTTTTATATAATAATATAATGCCCTTTCAAAAGGAAAACTTACCTTTGTAAAAACTAGTGCTCTAAGCTGAGATGATGCTTCCTGTTTTGTGTTACAGATATTCTTTTTTAATAATGTAATACATTTCTACAGTTGTGTAAAAAAGCCTTGTCTACCTCTCTCTCGCTCACTGACTTTGAGAATAACGGCCTGAACCTCTCGTTTGACATACTTTGATGCATTATGGACGAGTTCATCCCAGAATGCGGAAATGGAATTTGTTGCTGCAGGAGTTGATCTTTTCCGTAGCCATAAACACACGCTCTATGTGGCATCATTAATGAAAAATAGCATGGAACATTGCTAGGCCTATACGCTTTTAAATATACGTGATACCCATGCTGGAGAATATATATCCAGTTGGTCGATTTTCAAAATTCTAGGATTACCTTCGACCATTATTGCCAGGGCATCGCTAAGCTCCTCGTTGCCAACTATCGATTCCATGTCAGAAAAACTATATAATATACGACATTTCTATAATGTTTGTTGGTGGTTCAATACCACTATACTGTATATAACGTTGGGCTTTCAGACTTTGTATTGAGGAACTACTGTTCTATAATGAACACGTATGCATTCTTGAACGACGTCAGATGGATGATTCTTGAGGATTAGAAAGCGCAGGAGACAGTTATTATTTGGGGAATAAAAAGAAGACAGTATACATAACTTCATATTCTAAGAGGAATCCACATTGGCTTTAGAAAAAAATAAACAGAGGGGATATTCAAAAATAATATGAGTGTTTTTGTAGACTACATTGAAATAACTGCAGTTGACAACACTGGATTTTCTTCTTTTGCTTGTTTAGACATTGTATAGCTAGTATCGGGGCATTAGTGTGTAAGAATGACAGTTGGGAAAGAATTGGTAAAAATAGGAGTGGTATAAAATTCTGCACTAGATGGTAAAACACTATAGGGGCCATTCAAAAAGGACATCCGCGAAATTCCTTCAAAAATGTACCCTTTTTTCCCCCCTTAACCCTCTGTCCACATGGTGTCCAGTTTACACAGACCCCTTCGCCATCATAAACATCCTAATTTTTTTTTAAAGAAGGGTGTCCAACAAATTTGTTGGAAAAAACAAAGACATACATTTCCAAGCATCCGCTTTGCTTTCCACGACATTTTTTCAGATTATTCTGATTAACGAAAATGTCCTGACCTCTAAGGGAAATTCCAGCAGTCCGCAGGAAGTCCTCATGCCAGCAGACCCCACTCTTGAGGACGTCCTTTTTGAATGACCCCTATGTACTATGAACAGTACAGACATAATTGAACCATGTGACCTTTGAATTACTGAAGGCAGCCCCTGATGACTCTGAAATGCACCATGCGACCCCCAAAGTACAAACTGTTGCTATGCAAATTGTGACCTATTTTAAAAAAGAAACTTTTTTTGCAGGATTTGGGTCAAATCACCAAAATTGCAGTTTCAATTTCAAGTAAAAAAACACTTTTACTTTTATGGTTTGTAATTGCAGTGATAACATTGATTGTTTCATCAGATATTGGCTCAAATAGTTTGGTATGTTGATGCTCTGCTCAAGTCTGCATTTAAGTCAACCTTGACATTAAAATGAATTGGGCAATAAGAACAGACGCCTACAAAAAGGATACAATTAAAAACAACTATTAAATTGAATTTCACACAAAAACAATGACGATTCTCGAAATTAGTGGATTTATTATGAAGAAAACGTAAAAATACATGATAAAAAACATTAAGTATAATGATAAGGCACTACATTACAATGTTTTGTATAAAATGCATTGAAAATTGAGCTAAAATAAACAAATGGATATGCAGTATTCTTGGTCCCTTGATAATTTAAGTAATGCTAGGTTGTAATTTAGGTTATGTAAAAATGTTTCAGGCACACAGTCACATGATCATTCAATCCACAAAAATACCTATCAAAGTAATAATTTAAATGGAATGAATCGTAGTCTTTACATAACTCCTAAAAACAAATGCAAATGGCACTTATGACATTTAATGATTAGTACACACTTTGAAACTCGAAACAGAAACAGGGTTTCGTAAACATGTTTGCGATATGTGGTTGCTCACAAGTTATCTACAAACAAATTTCAGCAGATTTTTGGCCAAAAAAAATCATGTTCCCATGAAACATTTCGGCGATCGCTCAAGAGGCGGTGAAGATCAAAGGAAATGTTTGCTAGTCAAAGCGCTCCTACCAAGGCCTTGTGTACCATGACGTAGATAATTGAACCAATTTGCCCCACGTGCTTTCTAGAGCAGACGCCAGTTGTTGGTCATTCTCCTAAAATTGAGTACGGCCCCCCTACCATATGGCATTTACTTGCTGACTGTAGGGTACTGAGTTGAATTGAATTGAATTGAATGAACAGCAAACATTTCCTCTCGTTTGGAAATACTTTTTTGATGTGAACTACATTTGAACAAACCTGTTTATGGAAATATGTTCACGAAACCACGTTTCGACAAATTGGTTTGCATAAACTCTGTTTCGTGTGTGTACCAAACATTAAAGCAGTAAAATTGAAATATGATAGACACAAATGACTGACATTTGGAATCATTTACATGTATAAGTCAAAATTCAAGCATGCGGAGATTCGATCAGGATTTGAATCCTGATTGAATTCTGTCTTATCAAAATTGTATATTCATATAAAATGCATGCATTGAGGATAAAATGTAAATATTTAAATGCGAATGATAGTTGCTAGTTCATACAATATTTAGAGTATTAATATCGCGATGAGAATTTCTATGAGCTCTCCAGATGGCGCATTTATGCTAATGCCCTGATAACTCGTTTAAAATGTAATCCTTCTTTTGATTCACGTGAAATGTGATACTCCATATAGGGTAAGCATTTAAAAAAAGTTTATTTGCCATGGAGTTCATTGACATTGAATAAATAGAACCACATTTTTTTGTATCTTACATGAGCTTTGTAAATGCTGTAATAAAAAATTAGCATCTGTTTGGGTTTGCATTAGGCATAATTAAATTTGCAGACGAGATTTTGATAATGAAGTGGAGTGACTCAAACAACGACTTCTTGTACCAAAATAAATTCATCAGCAAAGAATTGAGCTGTCATGGCGGTTGCACGAACATGTAAAAACGAGTATTGGCAAACATATTATCACATGAAAATGAATGGACCTTATGCAGAGTAAGTCACGAAGGGCACCATGTGAATTTTAACATATAGAATCAATGATGAGAGCAGAATTTGTCTCATTCTTTGGCATAGGATCACGTGATGCTGGGCTTGCATCGATTAATGACGTCATCTGCATAGGGTCCATTATAAACGTCTAAAAATGCTAACTAGTGTGTAAATTGAGTATATAACCGGGTATAATATTGAAATTCATGAGAAAAAAAACAATATCCACCATCAAATTTGGTGGCAGTTATACTGTGTATGCATAATTGGTCCCTTTCAATTAATTCCATGCTAGCACATTATTCATATATAGGAAAACATATCCATGTTGTGCTTAGTACACACTTGAAACACGAAACAGACACAGGGTTTCGTATACATGTTTGCAATATGTGGTTGCTCACCGGTTTTCTGCAAGCAAGTTTCAGCAAAATTTTTGACAAATAAACATGTTGCCATGAAACATTTTGGTGATCGCTCAAGAGACGGTGAACATCAAAGGAAACATGGTGGTTAATGCGCTCCTATCAAGACATGTATACCATGACGTTGAGCATTGACTCAATTTTCCCCACGTGCTTTCTAGAAAAGAAATTTCCTCCGTTTCGAAATGTGTTTTTGATGTAGACAACTATATTTGGGCAAACATGTTTATGGAAATATGTTCATGAAACCACGTTTTGACAAATTGGTTTGCATAAACTCTGTTCCTGTTTCGTGTTTAAGTGTGTACTAAGCATAAGAATCACGCAATGCCATTTTTATCCAAATTATCCATGGGTATTAATTTAAATCGGTTAAGTACACTTGTTTGCTATAAAATCAACAAAATGTCAATACTAAATTTTGTACGTTTTCTTGAAAGAAGTTTTAGTAATTTCATAGGCTGCAAATTCATTATCATTGCAATATAATACGCTTTATAATTACTTAGACTGTACATAATCTTTTTTTTTAAATTTTCCCCGAATAAGTTTGGATTCTTTTCCATGACATCTAATGGCGCCATTCAAACTGGTACAATTTATATAGATAACAATACATGAAAAACTACCCGTATTTTTGCACATTTGAATCGACGATTTCCGATATGTCTTTGTCAGTGTTAGATAACTTAAGTAAAAAAATACACTGCATGTTGAGATAGGACAAAGGGTAGGGCATTGAGGCCATGAGGGCATGGGAAATTTCAGACCTTTGTCACGTTCATCTCTAAACAGCACTTTTATAGATTTGCACATGATCTGGATATTCAAAGTTGAAATAAAAAAGAAATGGAGGGCAAATTGTGGTTACGCTGACATTCACAAGCTGCCATTTTGTGTTTTACAGAAACCATGTGAAACTTACTATACGTCAAAATCTAAACAATCGATTGATTTTTTCCACGTAACTAGGGAATTTTGTATCATACAGTTATACAAAACCAGACTTATTAAAGTTAATAGACAGTTTGTGCCAGTCAACGTATTTATACTGACCTTAACTGTAATGGCGGGAAGGGAAGAATCACGCATGCGCACTCATGACGTTCAGTTTGTTCAAGGCAATGCTCCTCCTTTCCCGCCATTACAGTTTAAGTCATTATAAAGACGTTGGCTGGCACAAACTGTCTATTTATATGTAATTTATCTCATTATCGAATTCATTATTTTACTGTATCATACTTTAGAAAGAATTTGGCTATAACCATATTGGCGTTCTTGCAAAAATTGTAATACTGTATGTTCTCAACTGATTTTCTCAAAAAACTGAAGGCAATATCTGCAACAGACATTTTGGAACTAAAACCATTTGTAAAAATTCAAGTTTTTTCTTAACACGATATATTGTAGGTATAAAAGTAGATTTCTTCATGCTGATAAAGGATTTTAAAATCCCGCCAATTTTTGAAAATGGGCGCAAATTCTTATTAAACTGCCTAAAACGACTCATATCGCGGCATGTGATTGTGATTCATTTCCGTCCAGATTTACAGGCATCAAAACTGCCGAAAAATTACTCAAAGTTCAACTTTTCCAATTTTGTTCCAGTTTAATGTCTTGTAGTTTTGATCTCTGTATCTAAACGGATATGAAAATACAGATATAAATTGGACTAATAGACTCATAATATAAACTTGAAAATTAACCATGCTTTCGTTTATATATCAACCAAAATGTTAAAGCTGCTGTAATTTTCTTTAGGAACAAACAGCAATAGTAGCTTTTTCCTAGTGTAATATAGACAGGAAAAGAATATAGTTGACGACCGTTTTGGCGCGACATAGTACCCAAAAAAATGTAAACACCCTTCTCAGCTTATGCCTGCAATGGTAACAATTTCCTGAATGGTTACTAGTCACAGAAATGACAATTTTACAAAAAACCTTCCATAATCATCCCCATAGTCCATGAACAATTGAAATGAAGGTAAGATTCCCTTGTTCTCCATTAATATAATGAATTCAAAGTCACGTGATGCCGTCTGTGGCATAACTCTGCTTAAGGTTCATTGACTTCACTCTGTAATGTACTTCGGGGATGATTAAAGTGGCTTTTTTAAGACATTTTCCTGGATAGGGCCATATTATCCATAAGGCCAAATTGACTGAATCCTAAAAGGGACTTCCCCAAATGCAAAAGTAGAAACTTGTAAAATATGGAAATGCTGATACTACTTTGCAATTGCATTTGTGGCATTTGATAGGGGACCCAGACATCAAAAAGTCTATTACCAATCAGGAAAATGTTCGCATTACAGGTAATACATAAGCGGAGTAGTTTGTTAAAAACCTCCTTAACCACAATGCATTAAACAAGATGAGCATTTTCTTTACAATCACCATTATGGTTAATCATCCCAAGAGGGAATGTGTCGCACTTATTACCATCCGAAAGTTTCTTGCCCAAAGCCGACAGAAAGTCGACGAAGGTGGAGAACTCCATGTTCTTGCTCATCTGGTAGAGCAGGAACCAGTCTCCAATCTGGGATTTGTGGACGATGGCGTCCATTTGTGCATTGCTGAGGATCCTGGCATGCATCTTGAGCAGGAAGAAACGGATATGGGGAAAGCCAAGGATGCAAAAACGGTAAGCCACAGCAATGGCGGTGATGGCGGCCAACAGCACAAACCAGAACCAGAGGAAGATGTAGATCTTCTCGTTGATTATGTTGATGGGCAGCACGCAAAGGGCGTCGTGCTTCTGGATGTCGCCTGATGGACCGAAGTTGTGGAACTGGCACTTGGTGACGCGGGGGAAGATCTTGACCATGGGGTCAGTACGATTCTCCTGGTCGGTTTCTGTGAAACGGAGCACGTCCACTCCATATCTAGTGAACTCCCCTCCTAGGAAACGGTCCGTGAAGTAGATTTGACCGATCACGTTCACCAGGTTGAGAATCTCGCAGAAGAGGAACTTACTGAAGTAGAAGTTGTGGTTGTGGAAGTTGGCCAAGAAGTACCTGACGAGGACTTCCTCACGCTGCTTCCGGTTGTCGTCGCCCAGGACAGGTGACTTGAGACCGTTGACCAGTGCCTTCAGACGGCCACCCTCCCACACCTTCCACAGGTAGTGAGGGGTGTAGAACATAATGCCTTGCAGGAATAGCACAAAGCATACAAACTGGTAGTACTGGTGATAGATCCGCTCCTCCCCGGGCCTGGTTTTGTCCACCCCGTGGTGGGGCACATCGATGCCCACCCGCTTGTCCCAGGCGCTGGGAAGCGTGTACGTGGACGTGACCCAGCAGAACTGGTCCAGTACCTTGCCGGGAATCTTATCCGTGGTGGTGCACTCGATAGGGTCACCTATGTACTGGCGACTGGTCACCAGTATGCTGAACACCAGCAGTAGCACCACCGTGGCACGGTAATGGAGCTTGCACACATTGTTGTCGATGGACACCTCGCTGGGCTTTAGCAGGCCGGAATTCAGGGCTCCGAACAGGCCGATCATTGTTCAGGAATGAGTGAAAAAGTTCAAGGAACTTGTTCGGACGATCTACTGAAGAACTCTGACTAGACTACTTCTGACGATGCGATTTGTTTGCTGCACCCTAAAATGCATGTACACTGTATATCCCAGCAGTGATTGTGTTTGAATCTTTTTTTCTCCCTCTTCTGGAAAGTTAGGGGAGGATATTACTTGACAGTAGGAAAGGGATGTCACGTGACTTCGCCTGACCATCTGGGATTCAAGTTTTTTGACACATGAGTGGACGGGGCTAAACGCAGTTGGAGACCTCAAAGAGGAGGTTTTTTTTCTAGGACGGAAGAAGGGAATATAGCGGTCAAAGCACATTCAGTTGAATAGTTAAAAATACTTTTTTACCCCCAATTAAAGAAATAATGAAAACCAAATGTCATGGTCAAATGACGATTGGGGAAGTTTAGCATTGGTTTTACTATAGTCAGTTCACAAATCCTGTTATGACCACAATGACCTGTTAAAGCCTGTTTATTTTGTATACTTGAGATAATTTGGTGACCATATCGAAGTTTTGAATGTCTTTTTTACCCTTTCTCTCCCCAGAAGCTTCTCCATTTCACTACAACGCATGGGGTTGTCCATTAACTATCTCAATATTGTTGTGAATTTTTGACATCTTTCCCTTTGTTCACATTTTTTTATCAGTGCAAACCTTTTTCGACCAAATAATACCTATTTTTTTCACACTTGGGCATGAAATCGATATCAATTTCTTGACATCTTCCATATATTGCAACGTCAAGATTCATCAGTGTCAAAAGTTTTCTCTATTTTGGGCAAACTTGCGCTTGAAATCGATCTTATTTTCAGAAATAAACTAAGTATTAGTGAGATTCTAAAGAGAGGTAAGGAAAAATCTAAGATTTTGGAAAGAACCTAAGATTTCAAGTGTTTCAACCAAACCTTAGGTTCTATGGATAGCATTTATGTAAATCATTAAAATATATATTGTATATACTGTTAATACAGTGTACAATACATTTTAAATACCAAGAGGATGAGGGCTTGAATGAGCTTTTGTTGTTTACATTTAAAGGCTTTCCATTGGGAACACTATTTTTTTTCATACATGTACTATGTTTACACACTGTAGAGCTCGTGTAAATGCATTAGTGAGCATGCTTGAGTAACGGGAGAATGGTATAAAATTCCACTAGATATATGGATCAAGTTGAATTGAATACGATATAGAAATTATGAAAAAAATGCTCTTGTTTATCCAAACCTCAACATTTATTCTATATGGACACAGCCACTTGAAGACATGGAGAGAATGACACGGTTTACAGACTCTTAATTTGTACAAACATTTTGGTAATTGGTTGTTGTGGGAGAGGTTCTTGAGAATTAAAGAAATGAGCCTTTGAAATCCTTGAATTTTTTCCAGGAAATTTACTAAACAAATTACAAATTGCAGTAGAAAACTCATTACCAAAAACATACAGCATTACATATGTATGTTAGTACACACTTAAACTCGAAACAGAAACAGAGTTAATGCAAACCAATTTGCCAAAACGTGGTTTCGTGAACATATTTCCATAAACAGGTTTGCCCAAATATAGTTGTCCACATCAAAAACACATTTTGAAACAGGGAATGTTTGCTGTTCATGGATGGCCTGTATACAATGGCCAAAAACTGACGTCTGCTTTAGTAAACATGTGGGGCAAATTGGGCCAATGCTCAACGTCATGGTAAATACAGGCCTTGACCAGGAAAAATGTTTCCTTTGAGCTTCACCTCCTCTTGAGCGATCACCGAAATGTTTCATGGAAACATGTTTTTTTAGCAACACAATTTGCTGAAACTTGCTTGCAGCAAACTGGTGAGCAACCACATATCACAAACATGTTTACGAAACCCTGTTTTTGTTTCGTGTTAGTCAGGTTAGTCACTTGAAGGGATTTCAGAAATTCTTAAGAAATAAACGGTCATAAATTTTGCAATAGTAGAAATTTAAATCAGCTTTGCCAGATTAGCGTTCAGTTTATCCCTAAGCTAACTTAATTACGAAATATTACTCCAAATGAACATAGCAACGCACTATTAAATAACCCAAATTCGTCGTAAACCAGCGGGAAGTTAAGTTTTCAGTAAGCCTGTTGAGCATATTCCCTAGAAATGGACAATCTAATTTTCAAATCTGTCGTATTATATTACGAAATTGCAGTATGTCTTTCACTTAGTACGTGCATAATGTCACGCTAACTTTCAATATAATTTAGAACAATTTATCGAATACTGGTTACACAACACGTAAATGTACAAATATTAGTCGCTGCCTGTTTGATGTTGTACCCTAAATAATACAAATTAAACTTTAAAATCGGTCCAAAAATAGGAGTATAATGACCAAATTCTGAAACTTGGACTTCCTTTCACATGCATGTCGTTTCAATTTATTAATCAATAACATCCTGTACTCGATTTTTGAGTGCAACAGTATATTTCTTCATCAATACGAAATTCTGATGGTCAAGTAGCAAAACAATCTGCAATTTAAAGTTTCTTTAATCTTAAATTCACTGTATTTGGCTATTCGATATGGTTATTCACCAAATAGCAAACAAAAGTCGGTTTGTCGTCTTAACAAAAACCTTGCTGTTGAACGAAATTGTGTCTGTTTTGTGCTCAAGATTAGATTTCCACTAAGATGAATGAGTTTTAGGGGAAAGGACAGCTGCCCACAGTTAAATTGTCCTATTTATGGGTTCACCCCTTTTCCAAGAAAATCGTTTACATAGGGGTGACATGAGTAGTAAAGGTCAAAGCAACAATCGGTCATTTCTTCAGTTAATTACTTTGCATATACAGGCAAAAAACAAACATATGTGAAAGATATACTGTGTGACTTATTTTATATATGGGCAAGTCATAAATGAACGCATCTGGTTATAAAACACATTGCCAAGGTTTGCTCATTGCTGCACAATAATGCTCGTATTTGTCAATATTTGTTCATATGTAGTATATGTTTTTGTATGGTTATGTATGGGCACATACAATTTAAACTTGGTATTTACACCTGATGTATACATATTCATGGATTATGTGTTGACTATGGAAACTCGAAATAGCTCATACGTACGTATACTATGTGTATAACCATTCAAAAGCTTAATGTGGTCCAAACATAGCCATTCAAAAACGTAATTGGGTCCATGCATAGCCTTTCAAAAACTTCATAGATGGCTATAGCCGTTCAAAAGTTCAGTTTGGTCTAAACATGGCTATTCCATTCAAAAGCTTAATTGAGTCCATACATAGCGATCCAAAAACTTTATTTGGTCCATATATGGCTATGGCCATTCAAAAACTTAATGGAGTCCACACATAGCCATTCAACAAATTAATTTGATCCGTACACATGGCTTCATTCAAAAGAATAATTGAGTCAATATAAAAAAAAAATTATAGAATTTTATTTGGCCCATACATGGCTATGGCCCTTCAAAACCTTAATTTGATCCATACACTGTTATTCAAAAGTTTTATTTGGTCCATACATAATATAGGTAGCTATGACCATTCCGCTATAAATACATCACAAGTTCATACTTGTTCATATACAGTACAGTACATGGACATGTACAATATACTTTTTCACCCGGGAGATGATATGAAAATTTCAACGCTTTATTTGAGTGAAAGTTGTATGTGCTTTACATAAGGGAAAACATGAAAACTAGGCTATGCACGTAATATTATAGACGCAACTGTTGCAGGCTCTTGCATCATGTTGTTGTAACGCCATCCAGTTGTTGAGCATAGGGGGTAACTGGAAACTCCTGTCCCATCTGGATATGCAAGGGACGTTTTATCCCCCTTCCCCCTAAACAGCACCAGGAGATAAACTAAAAGCTATTCCAGTTTTAACATTGACCGTCTGAACCCTAACTGTCTGGACTAGGAAGGGAGGGTAGATGAAAATAGCATCCAAATATGGCGGCAGTTCCATTGTCAAAGCCAAATTTCAAGCTTTCTTTTAAATTTATTTCCATGCAAAGAGAGCCCACTTAGCTCTAGACCATGAAATCGCAGTTTCCTCTATTTAAACTATTTATTATTCTAGGGCATGCACAGCTCCCAAGTTTGGGGTTGAGCATATTTACGATGTATCGAATTGACAGAAGTTAGAAGAAGTCCTTAAGGAATGGCCCATATTTTTCAGATAAAATCAAGAACAATCTAGACATGTTTCAGCTAGGTTTTTCCAACCAACAAACTAATTTGAAACATCGTCTATCAAATTAAAGACTAATTACAAAAAAATGTTACTGACAACTTGATTTACAAATCGGTTAAAATCCATGGCATGAGTTTGTTTAGAATAGAACATGTCAAAGTTGAATGGACTAGGGTAACATTTTATTATCTTTGATATTCTGATAATTTAGAGATTATTCTTGATTGTATCTGGAAAATATTGATCATTCCAAAGGACTTTACCTTCCTGGGTAACTTGGCCTCCAACCCAAGTCACTGTTGACCTCTTCTACTTTCTCCAATTTTCTTTTAATGAAAAACATGCAATTTCTGAAATATTAAATTTAAATTATAAATGCTGTTATATTATGTAGTAATTACACTTATTAGCTGTAGTCACGGAAGGAATTTCATCCTACCAAATTTACCCAAAATTGGTTTTCAGCTTGGATGAAATCTATTTCGTGACTACAGTTAGTGGACTAATTACACCAGTGTTGAACGACAATAGCCATCAATGGGAATTCTGGGAACTTCTGGTAAGATATACCAAAATTCCCCCTCGTTCTTGCTCACTTTATTTGCGAAAATCCCCAACGAGGGGAGAAAGGGAAGGGGGAAATGGCTGAAAGTTTGAGATCATACGACAAAATAAAGCACACAATTTGTAAATTTCTTGAAACAGGGAATCCCAAAAATAAATACCCCAAAATACCTTGTAGTTAACTTTAAGGATTTCTAAACTTCATATTTGGTTATATTTTGGACTCACTGATTTGAATGCTTATCAATTTTTCAGAATTTCCAAACTTTCTAGCATGAAATTCAGAATTCGACCCTATAATTTCAAACAAAATGAACATTGGATTTTTTCGAAATTTGTTATATTCATTTTCGCCAATCACGTATTATGAAATTGGCACTTTAAGATGCCGTCCTTGATATCTGCTTGCAGTTAGGGCAGTGACCTATCATTACGGATCAATTTCGACAAATATCCGCTACTTAAAATCCAATTTAACCGCCAATTGAAATCATTGGGTCGAATTTTGTATTTCTAACAAGGAAATTTGAAAATTATATACAAATATATTCAAATCAGATTTATAACCTAATTAATTACTATTAATCTTAAGGAAGCATGATGCATCCACGTGACTAATACTAACATTCCACGTGTTTTGTAAGTTCAATTAGAATGACTCAGAAATCAGATAAGTCCCATATTTAATAAAAATCCAATTTAACCGCCAAATGTTTAGTGCAAACTAGTAAATTTGTAAATTTGATTTTTGCCCTTTGAAGCCTGATTTCTGAATGCCTGGAATTCCTTTTGGTCGTATGTGGACAATGGCCATCGATGACGGTCCTTGAAAGGGCTTTCGATTGTTCTTAACAATGTACCAAAGGTCAAAGAACAGATAATTAAAATGGTCTTTGTCTCATTTGACTACTGTTGCGATTGTGCAATCTAAATTGCAATCTTCGACTATTTAAAGGGCTTGTTGGACTGAAAAATTATTCATTTTACTCGGACAGTGGTCAAGTCAACTAAGTGCGTGATTTTAGCAGTATTTTAGAACTCAAAATGTTTGACGTTTTCGGTGCTTTAAAAGGGGGCAGTTTACTGCGTACATCTCCTGTATCCATCGACAACAGTGCATTTAAGTTGCACTACAAAGTCACCGTGTCCCTTATGGTGGCTTTTAGCCTTTTGGTGACCAGCAGGCAGTATATCGGAGATCCGATAGATTGCATGACCAGCTCTTCCTCGATACCAGGTGCGGTTCTGGATCAGTACTGCTGGATTTCAACCACGTTTTCACTGCCCTTCAGTTTTGACAAGCATGTTGGTTCAGATGTGCCCTATCCAGGCGTCGACCGATCCACCCCTGACGAATCCCGCGTTTACCACCAGTACTACCAATGGGTATGTTTCGTGCTTTTCTTGCAAGGCATCATGTTCTACTTGCCCCATTACCTGTGGAAGATCTGGGAAGGTGGAAGATTGAAGGCCCTGGCTGTGGACCTGCAGATTCCCATTATGTCAGAGAACGAAGCAGATTCCAAACGCGACATCATACTGACGTACTTCAAGCGCAATTTGCATAACCACAATTTTTACTTTTTCCGCTACTACCTGTGTGAAATCTTAAATTTCGTCAACGTCATCGGGCAGATCTACTTCACTAACAGGTTCCTGGGAGGAGAGTTTCTGAGCTATGGCATGGAGGTGATAAAATATTCAGAAATGGGTGACCAGAACAACCGTACCGACCCCATGGTAAGAGTGTTTCCACGCATCACCAAGTGTATTTTCCACACTTTTGGGTCTTCCGGTGATGTCCAGAAGCACGATGCCCTTTGCGTGTTGCCCATCAATATCATCAACGAGAAAATTTACATCTTCCTGTGGTTCTGGTTCGTCATCTTGGCTGCTATTAGTGGACTTGCCATCGTGTACCGTGCCTTCATTGTTGCTTTCCCCAGCCTACGATTTGTCCTGCTTAAGGCCGCCTCTCGATTTTCTCCCCAAGAATTTCTGACTGTCATCAACCAAAAGTTGCGCGTGGGAGACTGGTTCGTCCTCTACCAGCTTGGTGGTTCCATCGACAATCGTCTTTTTGGCAAGCTTTTGGACGCCCTAGCCAAGGACTTGGACCCAAAAACTGGAAATTCTCTAGTTTAATGTCATGGTAGATATCCTACCATCAATACGAGGATACTGACAAGACGTGACATGGCTTTGGTCATTTTAAACTCAACTAAAGGCTTGTGTGTAAGCTTTAAATTTTATTCATTTGTTTGTATGGATTCCATAGTCAACTTTCACAGTTATTGTTTTTGTCAACTTATTTTTGTATTGCTATATTAAACTGTTTTTTTACGGTTTCAACAACTTTGTCAGCACAAGTCTCTTATAGTTAATACACAAGTTCAGCACGTATACTTTTAGGAATGTAACCCCCGACGAAATTGGGGAACCCCTGCTATAGTACCACTAAATAATCTGTTAACTTCCTATCGTAAAACACTTCATAAGTAATGTCGCAATTGGATGATCTCATCCAGTATTCCGCCTCCAACCTATTCTTTTCGGATGCAGTTATTAGTTTTATTGACCTTATTTGGCATCATTACTTGATGATTTTTTATTTTAATTGGATGAGCAAGCTGTGTCCAGTTAATTTTATTTCAGTCAGTAGAGAATTTGAGCCAGCCAACGCCTTAACGTTAACGGCAGGACTATCCAATGAATTAACTGAACGTCAACGGCACCATATGACGTTCATTTAGTTCATTGGGTAGAACTAACCCTGCCCGTCGTTAACGTTAAGGTTAACGTTAAAGCGATGGCTGGCTCAAACTCTCTAGTGTTGGAAGTTTTTTCAGCTGTTTGAAGTCATTTCGATGGTTTACTAAAATGAAACTTTTGGGGTTTAATTAACACTTGTTCGTACGGTTTTGGGCAGAAAGTAAATGATCAAAACCAATTGTTTTTTATATTTTCTGGTCAATGTGTCCCAATTGGGTGAGATCAGGATAACTGGTTATAATGCATAGCGTTTTGCAATTGGAACGGTTTAGGCAAAGTATGACATGTCTAGGTCACTCCATTGAGGTTAATTAACGTTACAAGCTTCCTAATTTTCACATCGAGTTCTTAATTGTGGAAAAGTAATTATCCAATCCAAATTACCCCAAAAATCAACGTGATTATTGATCATAGTGCATCGAAATCTACCAAAAACAACAATGTAATCAAATTTAGTTAGATAATTAGGCAAAGGGTGATAGACAATTTAAAAAACTCAAACATCCACAATTGAAAACTTTTTTTAGGCATTTTTATAAAAACTAAATTTTCAGTTTCATAATAGGGTGTCATTCACTTGATCAGCCAAAAACAAAGATTTGTGAAAGGCATGATGTTTAATCTTTTTAAGTTTGGTTGTTGAAGGCTGTTCAGCCATTGAATGGCAGCTTATTATAATTTTCTTGTAGTTGTAATTTTTTGTACTAATTTCGCAACTGTAGTTTGGTTAACTCTGACTCATGCAGTTTTTATTCAAATTGAAATTCTGAGAAAAAAACGTGAGTCGTGAATGAAGTCTTTACTATAATGGGTGGAGTTCAATCCTACGAGTGTGCCAGACATTCCAAAATTATTAAATACAAGATTAATTTAGTGATACTTTTAAGAAATCGTCTAATTTGTAACGTCTCATTTTAATGCTTTTTCTTGTCAGTAAGTATACCTAGTATATTTGAGAAAACAGGAAATAAAGTAAAGGAAATTTGGTATTAAAGGATATGGTTTCTTAAGTACGTGTAAAGGGAAGTAAGGTCATTTGAAACTGAAAGGCTTTTATATACAGAATTGCGTGGGAGTGGGAATAAATGCGTACATGAACAAAAAAAATAAAAAATAAATGGTCGTTCGTATCTAATATACAGTGTCATGTTGATAACATTTTATAAAGATACAGTTCGTTTAAGTCGGTCAAATTGGCAAAAAAATACATTAAAAACAAATTCAAATGCCAGACCATGTCTGCTGAATCAAAAACTGGGGCATGTACAAAAACTAGTGCATTGAGATTAACTAACTCAAATATATTTTAATTTAATGTTGAATACACTAGGAATCAAATTTTCTGATAAAATGTGGGTTCAGAAACTATTTCCATACTCGCTTTTCAAAACAAAAGACAAAATTGAACATTTATAGGCCTTAGGACGTACTTCTACAGTTGGCATAAAAGCATTTGAACACCACACCCTCTTATAATGTTAGAATTCTCTGATTTGTGGCTAATTAATAATTGGACTTGGTCCAATCACGTTGATTGGATCTTTCATTATGGATCATTTAGCCTGGAAGCCTACCAAAAAGTGGGGTTTAAGTGTTGCAAATTATAATTATACTGTACCCAACGTTGGACCCGTCAAGCCGAAAATGTGCAATTAACCGGTTTATGAAAATATCCGGTCACATTTCCATGCAAAAGTTGCACATAGCTTGAAAAATCCTGTTTGTGCAATTATCCGGTGTGCAATTAAGCGGGTTGGACTGTACTTTGAAATATATGCTTCATTTATTTTTCCTAAAAGCAGCAATTTTAATATTATTGTTCAAATACTTTTTGCCCTTCATTTTGGACTTTAAAGTGCACCCTAAAAGTACATGTAAGTACTTTGAACATTTCAGGTACTTAGTTTCAATCAAGTCTCCAATAACTTTAAAAGCGTTGTATATTATGTTTTTCGTTTTAAATACAAGTTTGTAGTTTGCTTATAGGGTTGTCAACAGACAGTTTGAGCATGCTAACGTCTTTATACTTACCTTAACTTTAATGGCGGGAAGGAAGTAGCCACGCAATGGACTAACTGAACGTAATGAGCGCGCATGCGTGGTTCTTCCCTTCCCGCCATTAAAGTTAATATAAAGACGTTAGCATGCTAAAACTGTCTATTATTTAGCCATTTTGAACGATTAGATGACTAATTTTCATAAAGGGTCAATTAAGGACTATTTTTAGTTGAGTGCTTTTAGCAGCTATTAAATTACCAGTATTAAACAAATTCACGAAAAGACGTCATTTTCATTGAAACTAGAACTAACTTTCCTGAAAAAATGCATTTTTATTTGAATTTGACTATTAAATGACTTATTTAATGCAACATAATGATTTGATACTTTCGAGATTTTAACCTGTTCGGTTATGTTTTATAACCCTTTAACATCGTCTTTTCAAATGCAAATGAATACATGAAATGACAAGTAGGGGGAAAAACCACTGTGATGTTTCATCAGATGCCTCTAGTAAAGTTGGCGGGAGATATGAAATGAGATTTCAAAATCTATTAGCATCACTTTTGTGCATAGATATGGCCAACGAAATTTAAAAAATAAATAATCCAATATGTCGATGAAAATGTCTAGCCAAATCTAATAATTCATATGTTAATAATGTTGACTCAAGTGTTTCTTAATTACAAGCTCTTAATGACTAATTAGAGCGGATGGTGGTAAAATTCTTAGTATGGGAAAAGGCAAGTCTGTTACACGCATGTTTCAATGTAAGTTTGTTACCTACATCCTCCGATTGGGCAAGATTTTGACTATATAACTAGGAGCAAAGTTTCTGAAACTTAACATAACACAACCAGAAGGTAAAGTTAATTGGTGGTTCAATTTCAACAAGCGTCTCAAAATGTTTGACGTGCTCGGTGCCTTGAAGTCTAGCCTGACCCGGGTGAAGACTTTCAACGTTGACAATGGAGTTTTTCGACTTCATTATCGCTTGACAGTGCTGATTCTCCTGGCTTTCAGCATTCTGGTGACCACCCGCCAATACATTGGCGATCCCATTGATTGCTACACTTCATCGTCAGCAATCCGCGCTGATATGGTTGACCAGTACTGCTGGGTGTCGTCCACTTATTCTGTCACCAAAGGCTTCCACAAGAAAATTGGACACGATGTTGTAGCCCATGGCGTTGACAAATATGTGCCAGGAGACGAGATAGTCGTGCACAGCTACTACCAGTGGGTATGTTTCGTCCTGTTCCTGCAAGCCATGATGTTCTACATGCCACACTACTTGTGGAAGATGTGGGAATGCGGTCGTCTTAAAGCCCTCACCAGTGATCTGGACGGACCCCTCGTTAGTGAAGAAGTCAAGAAAGCAAGGATTGCTGCCATCCAAGCTTACTTTAAAAACAGCTTTCAACGACACGACTTTTACTTCATCAGGTATGTACTCATTTTTAGCATCCAGTACCTTCTAAACACTTTATGACAACAAGATCGTATTGGTCCAAGTTTAAAAGTTCAATCTGTATAGCTTTAAAACTTCATCACTCTCTTGAATTTATCACAAGTGCGTCTTAAACATTTTGTCACTCCAATTTGCATCAATATGCTTACTTTATTATTTTTTTTTCTCCAAATTTAGACATGCCATCTGCGAGTTATTAAACTTCATCAACGTCATCGCCCAGATGTTCATCACCGACAAGTTCCTTGGCGGCACATTCCTCACGTACGGTACCGAAGTGATCGAGTTCTCCCAAATGGACCAATCTGAACGCACTGATCCGATGATCATGGTATTTCCACGTGTCACCAAGTGCGTCTTCCGCACTTATGGGGCCTCTGGAGAGATCCAGCCCAACGATGCCATTTGCGTACTTCCGGTCAACATCATCAACGAGAAGATTTACATCGTCCTCTGGTTCTGGTTCATCATTCTCTCCATCCTTACATTTCTGGCCCTTGTCTACCGTCTGGTGACCTTTATATCGCCAGTGGCGCGCTACTATCTGCTGAAATCCAGAGCCAACTCTGTCGACCACAACGTGGTGGAGACCATTGCCATGAACACCAGATTCGGCGACTGGTTCCTCTTGTATCTGTTGAGCAAGAACGTGAACAGCTACATCTACAAAGAAATCGCTGATGTCATTGTTCAACAAATCGAAAAAAGCGGTGGTCGAGAAACCCCAGAAAAACAGAGCCTGTACAAGAAGTACCCCTTATGATCTTAGCATTTTGGGAAGGCTGTTTTAAAGGGGCTTCTTTTTAGTACCGCCAAGTTGTTTTAACATACCCTTTACCAATTTTGTTTTTATTATACTACATGTGCTCTATCCTTTATTTATACGGGAAACGATAGCACACTTATACTTGGTTATTCCACGAACTATACATTCCAAATGAATCATTGACATCGGCATTCCGAACCATTGCTCGTAAACATTCGGTTGATTTGCGTCATCTATATGGCGAATTTGATGTGATACATTCATTTCTTTTGATCTGAATCATTGATCTGGTGAATATAATATAAATCATCCCATGATCTCTCATATCCAATGCGAATCATTGCTTTTTTTTTTCTATTTCATTCAGTCAATGCTTACATAAATTCCACATGGGTTCATTGAATCTCAAGTCAGTATGATGCATTTTATTGGTTTATATTATATTTCACGAGTTTTTTCATGTTTTAACGATCTCCTCACTTTAGTTCCTAAACTAAACGCTTGTTTGCAATTTTTTGGGACCAAAATGTACAAAATTACGTTGTCAACAACTTCCTTTAAATCATTATGTAAAATAGTGATTTAACACTTGCTCACTTTATGTTAGTGTAAACATTTGTATTATGTATTTTCTTGTTTTTTTAAATAAATATTTATAAACCCAAATTACTTACACTGCTTAATATTCTTAGAAGCAAGGTGTGACTATAAACAGGATTTCCACATCCTATTTATTTGTTTTCAGATTTCCTGTGTAATTCTTAACTTGTGTGTAAATTTGTTTCATAATTATACAAAACAAGTTGCAATTCGTCTTAGTCATCCATCTAGCGTAAATTCGTGGGAATGTTGAAGGAAAAAATGAGAAGAAATTTGATAATGTCATTGCTACATTTTTATTTTGTACTCTTGTCAAACTGTCTTTGAATACAAAGCATGACCTCGTACAGTGTATTTAGGGCACTTTAATCATAGTAATTATCACTCCAAAGTATTGTCTATCATTACTTTGTTTTAAAGGATAACCAGACATGTGCAGCAATCCAACAAAATGTGTATAATCACTTCACAAAGGATATAATGAGGTAGTTTTGCAAATACAATTGAGTTTCAGCCAGGATCTAATTATTCTAACAATCATTTAGTTCAATTATTCCAAAGTTATCCTAAAAAGTAAATACAGGCTGCACAATTAATATTATCAAGGATAATCTGGTAGGAAATTCATTAAAATATTTGAAATTATCGGGCCATATTTCATTCCAGAAATTGAACACATCTGGACATATATATGGCCAGATAACTCCATACTCTCCCATATATCTTCATGTATGGCCATACCCACCCATATATGGTTCATCAAATGCCAAATATGGCTAATACATAGCTGCATATATGGCCCATCAAGGGTTAAGTATGGCCCATACATGGCTATCTATGGTCCACACATATCCATGTATGGCCCATACTTGTCCATATATAACTTTTCCACTGTATAACATTAATGTTGTATATGTGCAAGGTTGCGAAATATTTTAAGATTATCATTGATGACTTTAATGAACTATTTTCGTGGACTTGTGAACATCATGAGAAATTCAATGAAACCTAAGACGTCCAATACGCAAAAATATGTTTCTCCACCCCAATGAAAGTTAGATTTTCAAGGAAGGAATACCATTTAATTCCGAGTAATAAAAACTTACTCAACTTTCACTATGGTGGCTCAGTATCTCTGCAACAGCATGCAACAGCTGGAGGCTGACCTCAAACTAAAAAACTAAACTGCATAACAAATTTGTGTTTGTTTTACTGTATATCATGATCGCATTCACTACGTTTCTTGGTTCTGAATGAGGATTGCCAAACGATTAAAAAACTTGAAGGTAGATTTTCATTCAGGAGGTGGATTGCATAGACAAAAAACCACCTTTTCAGGTGCAAATCCTAAGAAGTGGGTAGGTATTTCCGGAAACTATGACAGCGGTGGATTACCTGGGGTGTCAGTTATTTGGAAGTTGAATTGTTCGACCCTGAATCAGTAACCATATATGGCATTCGTCCAACCTGACCAACAGCACAATGCATCGCTTCCCATCAACAACCGGTTTGTTTGGGAATACATCCCTGACGTCACGTTATGGCTATTGCAGCGTGGTTAATAAGTACTCAGAAAAGAGGTTGGGTTTCGCATTATAGACATGAGTCTGTGTGGACCTTGAATTGCATCAGTGAGAATATATAATGCGGCCTGTCTCACGAAATCCTCATTCGAGCAACAAGTTGTTGGGATAGCAGCTGCAGTACCAAACAGGCTGACCCTTCAAGATGGACGTGTTGGGCTCTTTGAAATCATTCGTGCTACGGGTTAAGACCCTGGACGTTGACAACAGCGTCTTCAGGCTACATTACCGCCTCACTGTCATCGTACTTCTAGCGTTCAGCATCTTGGTCACATGTCGGCAGTACATCGGCGACCCGATTGACTGTACAGTACCCTCCTCAACTATCCGTGCGGATGTGGTGGACCAGTACTGTTGGGTATCTTCTACCAACTCTCTACCCAAAGCGTTCGACAAAGAGGTCGGCAAGGAGGTAATCTACCCAGGGGTGGACAAGTACAAGCCCGGGGACGACGTCATCAAGCACAGCTACTACCAGTGGGTATGTTTCGTGCTGTTCCTGCAGGCCATGATGTTCTACCTGCCGCACTACCTGTGGAAGACCTGGGAGTGCGGTCGCCTGAAGTCGCTCACCGCCGATCTGGATGGGCCCTTGGTTGGTGAGGACGTGAAGCGGCAACGGATCGCCGCACTCCAGGCTTACTTTGCTAACAACCTACACTCACATGCATTCTACGGTTGGCGTTACTTTGTGTGTGAAGTGCTCAATTTTGTCAACGTGGTCGGTCAGATGTTCTTCACGAACTTGTTCTTGGGTGGCACGTTCCTCACCTATGGCACCGAGGTGCTCAGCTTCACCGATGTTGACCAAGTCCACCGCACCGATCCCATGATCAAGATCTTCCCTCGTGTCACCAAGTGTGCCTTCTACACGTACGGTGCCAGCGGTCAACCGCAGTTGCACGATGCCGTTTGTGTCATCCCGCTCAACATCATCAATGAGAAGATCTACATCGTGCTCTGGTTCTGGTTTGTGGTCCTTGCTGCCCTGTCCGGTCTGGCTATCATCTACAGGCTGGTGGTGGCTTTCGTGCCACGTTTCCGATTCTACCTGCTTAGGGCAAGGGCCAATTCAGTACACAGGAATGTATTGGAGACCATCTCTGTCAACACCAACTATGGCGATTGGCTGATCCTCTATCTGCTCAGCAAGAACATTAACAGTTACATCTTCAAAGACGTGGCTGATGTGGTGTACAAGCAGCTGGAGAACGTCAGGGGTCCTGAGAGAGACGAACTCCTGAAGGATAAACTTCCGATTTGAAGTAATTTACCAGTTATGACTGTCTGTTCATTCATTCCGACTGTCTGCTCATACATTCTGTGGACATCTTTTGGAGCCACACGTTAAGTTTTTATTGACTTAACCTGCTAATGGATTTCTGCTAAGGCCTGATGTGTCTTCCTTACAGTTGACTGCTTGCAACACTTTCAACAATTGGGAAGTTGTTTTTGTAATTACTGTCAGCAGTCAGCCTGTAGCTCAATATTTCGTAGCAGCAATATACGCACACTATTTCTGAGGCGTTATAATTTGGGCAATATTATTAATTGTAAAATACAAATGCTCAACACATGCTCAATTTGTGTTATCGAGAATTAAGTATAGAAAAATGTGTTCAGAATCGTTAGTAACATTTAAAAAGTAGAGATTTTCTTATTTGCTTGATACATAACAGTGCCACAGCTCAGTATTATGCTTGGGTAAAAGACTCAATTTTTGTTGTATCATGACCTAATTTTGAGTAACTTGTCCAACATGTATACATGTAGTTGTCTGAGCTGTGACACCAGCTGATGCTTGCAATAATCTTGAAGTTTATATTTAATTTATTATTTGTTGTTGTCCAATATATTTTGGCATTTAACCAAGACATTTGTGGTTTTTTATGACGTGTGTCATCATTGGTCAAAGCGTGAAGTGAACCAGAATCCGTGTTTAAGTTGTGTCCAAATTATAAATCAAACCAAAGAGCAAGAAATGCAGAAATTTGAACTGTACTTTTGCAAAACCTAACACACTGTAGTTTGTCAAACTACTAAAAATGACTAGTCCATGCAAAAAAATGTTTTTAAAAAATCATTGTTTATTTCGACCAGGATATTGTTCAGGATAGTGTTACTATTAGTATGCATCAACATGTATGACATTCCTCCTACATGTTTCATGTTTTAAGTGGAATTCATTGATGACATCAACACAAAAGAGCATCAGGATGACGTTGACTGAAGAGTCATAAATAATCAAATTGCTGATGACATAATATATTGAGACCTCAACGAAACTTATTTATGCTGCATTTACAATTGTTAACAAAAAAAAGTGTTATTTGAACTAGTTTTATGCAACACACTGGTTTCATTGTCAACTGATTTTGTGAACACAAATCTTCGCAATAATTCCCAAATTTCCATGACTTTATTGGCCAGTAAGCTTTATTTTTAATACCAATGAAACTCAGGCAACTGTAAACGAGTGTGGTTTTTATACTTTATTTTATGTTCTTTTGAAATGCGTGTTCCCTTGAGATAACATTCCTTCAATTGTTGTATTTATGCATTTATTCAACAGCGTGTTTTGAATATTTTACGAATTAAATTTTATATTCACGAATATGTGTTTTCCTCATGAATAAGTTCGTGCAAAAAGTGAAATTACAACGAAGAACAAACGTCCTTCGCCAAGACACAAGGTTTGAACGATGCAAACTGACTGTCATTCTACTTTAATTAGCTAAGCAACGTTAATTGCGTGGGCGGATATTTATCACAGCAGTATAATTTTATATTGTTCATGGTCTATGACTTTAAGCAATGAACTAACAGCTATATATAATAAGCTATAGGAAATCATCGGCAATAGCGGATATGATGATGCCTGCTGAAGTTGGGTAAATGATACAAATTTATATTTCGTATTTTATTGAAAAAAAGTATTATTAAAAAATAATAACCAAACTCCCAATGTGCCGTCAAAGGGTTTTAGCTACACAAGTCACGCACAGGCAGCACATCAAGGTTAATGAAATGTTACATCATATAATTTAATGTGTTTTGAAAGATTTATCATCACACACGATCCTTTCCGGAAACATTCATGGTCCTTTAAAATGTATTTATCAAGGTTAGAGCATTAATCAGGTTTCGAGGTCTGCTTATATAGTATATAATTAGTGTTAACTTATTTTGAAATATTAGACAGTTTTCGCATGTCAACGTATTTATACTTACCTTAACTTTAATGGCGGGAAGGGAAGAATCACGCATGCGCACCCATTACGTTCAGTTAGTTCATTGGGTATAGTTAAATGCGTGGTTCCTCCCTTCCTGCCATTAAAGTTAAGTATAAAGGCGTTGGCATGCTCAAACTGTCTATTCATAAATCATAACTTAAACTTGGAGATAAATTAAAAAATTAACCTTGATTTTCTAATTAAAAATAAACTTGCTTCAACATCTGAAATCCGCAGAAGTTAGGGTTTTAGTTACTTTGTTTTTGAAGTAGTTTTTGAAACAGAATAATAATGGGAAATACTATGGTGTACCTATGCCAAGAAATACATTGTGCGTCTGCCGATGATTTTTTTAAATTTGCATCAAATAACTTTTCTTCTGGGTCCTTTGTCAAGCTCGACCTCTTCTACAGAGAAAACAGATACATAAAACCTTAACGAATTTTAAAGTAAACAATGTATAGGGGATAAATTTAACGACCTGACACGTCGTTACATATATATGTCCTAGTCATGCACGTGCAAAACTATAGCCTGCCTATCAGGAGTGACCCAAGTTATATGATACAGTTTATTGTCTTTCAAACGATTGGCTTGGGACTGGGTTGTACTTCTGATGGGCTGTTAATTGGGGTATAAATTGGAGAGCACAACCTCTGTTCACACTCTTTCGAATACATTTGTTGAAGATTAATATCAGAAACGATATCTAGAAACGTGGAAAGAAAACAGGATACGAGGTAAGTCAAGTTGGTGAAATCCTCTTTTCACATGTACTATAAAATTAGGCTACTTTGGTAGTTGTTGATGTTTTATTGGCATATGTCCACAATTTTACTATGATTACTCTGATTACTGGGTTATGGAAGTCACACGCTGTGTCTGAAAACAATTGTATCTACACAGCAGCAAACTGGGTTCTCAGAAAGTGGATGTACATATATGGATATACATTATAGGATGTAGGGTCATTCTACATAATATGGTTGTATCTGTTTGTAATATTCACGTCATATAGGATATAATGGGTAGTTTTGCAAATACAATTGAGATTCGGTCAAGATTTGAACATATCCAGTGAGTGATCCAGTCCAATTACAGTGGAACCTCGCATAACGAGCATAATTGGTTCCGGAGTCTTGCTCGTTATGCGAAACACTCGTTAAGCG
>JAUJYV010000391.1:0-45972 GCA_033995625.1 Ophyiulus pilosus
ACAACTATGAGGTACAAATGTCTCTGAAAATGCAGATGTACCTTTTAAAATTTACATATGTCCTTTTGCTGTTTAGAGTGTATTCAGAACATTAATCAATAGCTACTGACAATTGTTCATTGAACATAAATGTGCTTGGTTCATGGACGCCTCCTCTGGAATTTGATGAAGTGAGAATTTTAAGTGTTAGAAATGAAGGAATATAAATTGCAGATTAATGGTTGCGTGCATGGCACGCTATGTGTAAGGTGGTGGTAGGTATTAAGTCTGAAAGCGAGGAAGTTAGAAGGGATCTTCCGCTAGCTTTCCGTCATCGAATATCAATCACATGGTTGAACAAGTTAGTAAGAATGGCGCATTCAGAAAACTTAGTGAACAACAACATTTTAAAAGGCAAATTAATTGAAGCGTATTTTGAAATATGCATTAATCTCGTTTATGAAATAGAGCTGACTAATTCTCCAGCGCATAACCGTTTTTCTTCCCATATACTACGGGTTCTAAACCAATTAATATATATGCCCTTTTCATCCAGCAGTATTAATAACACGATATGTAACTTATCGCAATAGACAAAATGCATCTTTTCTGCAACTCGATGCTTGCCAAAAATAAGAAAAAGCGCATTTGTGCGCATTCCTTTAAAAATTGTAAATGTTTGGAGTGTTTCATTCTTTGCTATGCGTGAATGCTAATTTAAATACCTGTTGAGACTGCCTAAATTATCTGAAGTGCACTGCTGGAAAATGTCAGTGTCATGATGATTCTTTACAAACGTGCTGCATAACTGTAACATATAGTACTCGCCAACATTTTTGCATTTTTCTGGCTTCCTCTCTTACAAATTTGATACGGTGTGTTGACTTTTATGTTTATGCATATAATAAAACATTTACGTTATATGTTGGACATGCATGACCCTGTTGGGACAATGCACTGTCGTACGTTTTAACTATTCAATACAAATATCGAAAGCTATGACCTTTATAGACAGAAGTTATTGGGGGTCCTCTGTAAATTTTAATTTTGTCCTAAGACCAAAAAGCTTTAGAATTGATACTTTAACGTTAGAAAAAAAAAATAGGGGAAATTGAATTGGAGATGATATGATACCAAAATATTTTCTCGCGACGTCGATTCACATGACGATTTCTATTAAAGTATCATATAATACAGTATAATCTAATAATAAATGACAGATACATCGGAAAGTTGTCTTTTGAGTTTATTCTTTCTATAACACAGACTCCTGATAATTGCCTTGGTAAATAGATCAAATTTGCATAGTTTGTTGCATAGAGTTTATCTACTTTTTCAAAGCTTGGTATTGAACGAGTAAGCATACAAAACTGATATCGTTAACTTTAAAAGCTTTAGATAAATAACGATTATTAACATTTAATTTTAGTATTTATTGTTAGTGCCATGCTCTTCACTTTAAATATACTAAATATAATTGCATTTTTTTTTATATATTTTAAATAATTTTTTTAAAGTTTGAAAAATTACGTTTTTAATGAATGTCATAATTTGGTAATATTCATAAAATGGTATTTAATATTATAATTAAGGTATTCCTGATTTAAATGATTTTGGTACAGCCAAACCGACCTACAATGCATTATCACAGAGAAACATGCCAATTTTTGTGTAGTGCCACATGTAATCCTTTATAACTTGCTTTTTTGCACCATTTACAGGATGAGAAGACTCTGGAAGCTTCTGCAGTTCACGACCCTTGGTCTGGCTTAAATTATACCATCGATTCAGAGACTGGTAGGTAGCTACTAGAATCTTAGCTAATGTAGATTGATTTTGCAAGACAGTTCTGCTTTATTTTACAAGAGGTAAGCAATATAGGCTGATCACTTATCCATTCTTCACATTTCCATCATTGGTAAGTAGAGCACATTGCTTGTAGCAGATTAAAGACAGATCAGTGCTAGGTTTTGGCAACTTCAACAGCGAAATGTGTGTCATTGAAATTGACACCAACTGATTTAGTTCTGTATAAGCAGTGGCATTTTCAGATATTAGCCAACATGTTATATTGAAACTTTTTTTTTTTGGATTAGGATATCACTCATTCATTCAACATATAGATATTTCAATGATTTTAAAAATGGTGATGCATTTGCACATTTATTTTGCATTGGCAGCAGGCTTTGCAGAGTTGTTTTCCTCTTTTCAATTTTGGATGTTTTTTCCTTCTGTAAGCACTATATAGGAGCAAAACTGCTTTGGCAATTGCATGGCAATGATGTAAACGTGCTTTACGATCATGACTTGGCACTCCCCCCCTTTTCACCAGAGCTGATCCCTTGGTGCCAATAGCATTAGGTTAAGAAGAAATGGAAGGGCTAAGTGAGGTACTTGTTGTTAGAGTTTTTGTAATCAGGCTTTCTGGCTGAAATGGAAATTGACAAGAAGAAGAGGGAAATATTTTAGATTCTTCCACTTTTTTCACATTGCATTCTCCATAAGGAACGTGGATGCCTTGCACCCAAAGGTCTTTCTTAGTCAGGCAAAGCTATTAGAGATAGCTTTACCTGCGACACCATTGCACAAAAAATGCCTATGGCAAAAGTAGAATGTGGCAATTCCAAGTCATCAATTTTCAACTGCGGTTTGACAATACTAGATTGACAGTTGCAGATAACTGTGAAACGTGAATTCGTTCTAACACGTGTCATAACTAGCATTGTGTTGCATTTAAACGAAGCTAGTTTGTCTTGCTCCCAGCAAAACTGGCATGATATCCAAACCTGCAGTAAGTGGGTCGCTCGTTTTGTTTGTGCCGGAGTCAAATTCACCTGTTGGCGAGGCATTTGTTCGTCATTTAGATAAATGATAGCACATTTGACAATTTGTGTGACAATGCTTTTTTCATGATGTTTTCATCACATCGTTGCTTGTATCGTCTGGTTAGTTGAGGTAATGAGAACAAGTACAGGAATTCTACATGGCGGTCTTTCACATTGATCTAGCGTGGGATCTGATTCATCACTGCCATGAGTCATTAGCTTTTCCTGGCGTTGGCTTTGTAATTGAACAGACTTTGAAATTCTCTTCTTTGTTTTAGGGGTTTGTCAATGCTTTTTATCTTATATAATTTTCAGTTTGATTGTGGTCAGCTTAAATTTTCCATAGCTGTCTATCCTAACGCAGAACCCAATTTTTTTAAGTGTTTCTATTGGAGTAGGTCGTCAAATGCTACATGCATGCGGGATGCAAAGAAAAAAACTGGAATCTATGGTGAAGATTGCATTTTAAAGGTTCATTTCCATCCGGGCAACCATTGAGCTCTTCTGATATCGCCAAAGGAGGTGACGCTCATCGCAACCCGCCACCTCGGGTTTTATGTTCGTGTTGTTCTCCTGTTGTGAATTGCACGCGGCATCCCTGTTTAAAAACACAGTATCGTGGAGCTGCAACTGAGTCAACTTGCCTAACTCCCTTTCTCACACAGTGATGAAATCATTCCGGCACCATGTTCATTAATCTTTGCAGTATTGTTCATTAATCTCGATCATGCCTTTTAAACATCCATTTATAACAGCTTGTCGGTCTTGTTCGACCGTTGCCGTTGTTGGTGAATTCTCGATCCTTATCAAAAATTGAAGCACACTATGCAACAAACACATCAAAGCAGAATTAATGGTTCAGCTGCATGCTGGGTCAAGTTTGAAGGTTTTTGGGTGGGCGCTCTATCCTCGGACCACTTTTCTGGCTTCACATTTTTCTGATACCGGCAAGCAGCTTGGATAAGACAGTTGGCCGCAATCTATGAGATTCCATCTTTCTTTTCAACTCGAGATGACTGCGCTTACTTTTTTTTTATGGGCTAGGTTTTCATTCTATTCCAGCTTACATACGTGTGCCTTTCCATTTGCACCATATTGCTTTATATTGGCACTTAGTTGGGTAGGTGTCTGTGAACAATGCCGTATACCTCAATCCTTATTACAAAATTTTCAATTATTCATACATATTCCCAGAGCAGTTTTGGTCGATTTGTAGTAAACGAAAAACTTGGAACCCAAACTTAATTGAGTGGCAGAATAGAGGGATGCAGTTTGTGCCTTAATGATTTCATACATGATGGGAAGGAAGATCATAGTTCCCTGACAGCCCAGCATCATTTGTCATTTTTCCTCTATCAAAATTCCATTTTTCTTTTGTGCTCTTATTAGTTGGTAGGCCTACTGCTTCGGTTAATCTCTGTAAGTGCATAGTTAGTTGCAATTCGAAGGACTACTTTTTCTTGCCTCGTTTTTTTTCCCTCCCTCATTTTCAAGCGCATTATCTTGAGAGGAATGGTTTTACAAAGAGTCACCTTCCTGTGTAAAACAGATGGATATTTGAAACTGCCTCTGTGCCGATATTGTTTTTTTCTTTTTCCAAAACCAGTTTTTTTTAAATTGAATTTTAGAGCTATGTAAGCTCTTCTCCTTTTCTACTGAACTATTTGCGGTAGGCATGGCAAGCTACGGCGTAGAATACTATCTTTGAAGTTGTTTTTAATCATCATTTTCTCATCATTCCCAATTAGTTTGTGGTTTTACAAAATGCATGCAATGAAACAGATTGATTCAACTTTACACCCATTCACATCACAGAACAGAATTTGTCAGCATCTTTTTTCTCAGTAAAATGGATTAAAAAATTCCTTTTTTTATTTATTTAACCTTCATAGAATCTATGTCACATTTATTTGTGATGGTGACTATCGTGACGCAATCAAATACCCTGCATTAACGTTTCTTGCCTCTGCTCAGTTTTTAGGTTATGTGGAAGAATCTTTGTCTTTTGTTATAATGGCAGTTAACTCTTTATTGATCATATTCAAAAGATGAAAAAAATGGCAATCGGTGGAAGTCAGTGTGTTAACGGGGGATGGCATAAACCATTCATCTCTGCCCACTGGTGTGGCAAACATCAGGGCCTGTCAGACTTTTTCCTCGTGCTTTTGGGTGTAATAGTAAATGTATCTGGCACCTTTTGCTTTGAAAATGGCCATGTATGGTAATTGCCAGTCATGGCGACGACACCCATGTTGTGAGGAAGTGAAGTGTAACCCCCCCTTTTCTGTTTTCAAAGTCTGTGGCAATCAGCCATTTCACAGTTAATATAAGCATGGCTGTCTGTAATAATGATTGTAAGGATGGGAAAATGAAAGCCCCTTGCATTTAGCTGATGGGAATTTTGAGAGTAATGTTGTAAACATGTCTGGAACAGGGAGAGTTAGCTTAATAAATTTCCAAAACCATTGACTCAAACATAACCTTCTATAGAAACTATATGCCATTTGTTTCTGTTCTGTAATAATCGCAAGGCTGTGAGTTCCAAAAAATTCTTTTTTGTTTGTTTTGGCTTTGTCACTACTTTCTATTTTTGCTAATGTAAACATTATAGCAACAGTTGTTGCATGGACAAACTTAGTACTCGCTTTAGCTTGCATGCTTGATTTATTCCTTCTTGTTGCATCTATCTTTTGGACAAGTTGCGGCACCCAGAAAATATTTCGTTAATCCAAAGCACCGTCGAATCCGTAGTATAGATGCATACTACATACTTGGCTATTCTGTTAGCGCTTTCTCCAAGAATACTCTTTTGTTTTGAATAAAAATTGCGTGTTTAAGGCTTAAGAGGATATTTTTTAAAGGGCTTTCTTGTCAGGAGGAGGCAGACATCATAGATGGTCAGAAAGGAATCGCCCCAGGGGGAATTGAATCATTTTTAAAGACTCATGCTGGAGTTAAGCCGAGGCCAGGGGTGTAGCCTTCCATGCTGCATCCTTCCCTTATAGTATTATCATGCCGTGTTGCTGGCAGTTGTTGGGGAGTATTGAAATACTTGTCATAAGTAGTGATTAATGGGAATTCCACCAATAAAACCATTAATCAGGATCGAGAGAATTGATTTTCCCCATCTTTTCCCTCAATAGGTGTAGGACTATGGTCTTGGCAGGCTCTAAAAAACGTAAAAGACAGAAAATTACATCGTGCAAAGAAAATATTTGTGCCCTTCTGATGCGGCTAAAGCCTCTCACAGAAGCATGGAGAAAATACATTTAATTTAGGTTATGTCAGTGTGAGATGTGCTTAGCAAGATGTTTCATGCCAAACATCCAAGGGTCTTGTTGGAGGCTTTGCAACATTGTTACATTGTCCAGTATGATTCACGGGTGACATTATCGACAACTAATGAAATGTCTGCAATGCGAAAGGAATCCAATCATAGATCTTGAATTCTCTGGGCGTTTTTATCTTTTGCAGAGATTTTCCTCCTGTCATTCGTGGTTCTGATGACTTTGGAGGGATTCTTTCCTATGACCTGTCCTCAAGATATCACTGCATCTGAATCCCCACCCTGTTCATCACCCCTCTATATTATTGCAGATGAAACTTTGGTATCAGAAAGGCTTTGCGGGTCTTAAAACCCAACTGGCAGTCTGAAGGAACCAAGCTGATTGTAGTGCGCAAAGAATAATGGAATCCTAATTCTGGAAGGGGATTTTTCTGTGACATAATTAAAACATCATTTATTTTGTTGACCTGTCATGCTGCCTGCACTCGGCGGAAGAGACTCAACGTGAAATTCAGTCTTATTGAAGCTATTGCAAAGCTGGCTGAATCACATTGAGCGCTCAGTTTCAGACAAGTCACAGCGTCAAACAGGATATTTGCACAAACAGATTTAGATGAGGATTGGTAGCCGTAGATCTCGGGCATTTACTTTTAGTTGGCAGCTGCCAACTGAGATGTAAGGAGGAGCAATCGTGTTGCCCGTGAGTACTCTAAGCTTTACGTGCTTGGACACATTCCTGCTTTAGGATAGGTGGTTTTTGTCTACAAACTAATTAATGATTGGTGTAGGCAGGTGTTGCGTGCTTGGCTTATCAGGGCGGGGTGGTAAACCAGCGGACATTGCTTCCCAAATACATGTAGCGAGAAATCGTATTGCAATTACAACTACTGTTACATTTTATTCTGCTTATTTTTTGACGAAAGAAATGATGAGGTAAAGGTAATTTCAAACGGGTAGGATTCGGCTCGGCTCATAGGGGAGAAGAACTCCTAAATCCCCCCTACAAGGTTTCGTCGAAGGGGATGTACCTCAAATTGTTGCCAATTTGTGGCTCGGCCCATGCTGGATGGCCATTGGGCAACGCACTTGCTTTGTTCTGAGTATAGCCTCAATGGCAGGATTCTGCGATACTTGTCTATTCGCTCTTACGTGATCACCTTTCATTAAAACCGCACTCTGCCGCTATAGCAACTTTTCCAAAAAACTACTTCTAGCATATCCTTCGAGCGATTCTTTGTAAACACGCCGCCTTGCGTCTCGTGGAACTTTGCGCAAAATGAAGAATAGAGGCCAGATTTTTTTGAGTTGCTGTTACGTCACCGTGCATTCCGAGAACGTTTTTAGCTGCTCGGCGTAACCCGCATCGCTTCGTGACCCGTCTTGAGGAGATTTTCTTTAAGCATCCGCTGCATGGATTAATATTTCAATCCAATCCCGGATTCGGCAAATTACATGCTTGTTGCAGAACAGCATTTCCATATCATTGGTTCTTGGTCTTCGCTTTCCGTTCCACTGATTTGTAAAATTGGCGAGGTTCCGTGGCCACATGCTGAAAAAAATATTCGCAGCCATTCCCAATCATGCAGCTAAAGAAATATTTTGCGGTTTTTACTATGTGCAGCCGAGGGTCCCGTCTCAACAAGTAATTGTGTGCGAGTTTGTTCCATGCGTCGTTCTTTTGGCAAGGAGCCTGACGGTCACATCCATGCTGCACAAAAGCTCCGCATAGACCGCGTCTACGGCCCATTCGCCATTGATTATGAAAATTGCGTTCATTTATTATATCTGTCAGGACGTCATCCATTAAGCAGCCACCTTCACCAAACTGCGTTCGTAATGTATGCAAGTCTAGTACCGTGTTGGCCCTAGACTAATGCGCAGGCTTGTCAGTGCTCGCTGCATTTTAGTGCTTTTAAAGGAACTTTGTGCTTCAAATTAACACTCGACCATAGGATGACAAACGTGAGTATCTCTGTGGAGATTCTTTTGTATTTCTTCCAGCTTTTTAGCTGTATATTTGTAAGATTTGAACTTTTTCTTTAATTGTGATCAGACAGCTCATTTTGTTGCTGTAGCAATGTTTTTCGGCTTTCTTTTCAAAAAGCTTCACTTGATTATCTTCCAGAAATACTTTTTAAGTATACTGTGCCGAAAGGGTGGAGGGTCTGACTTTTGTTTCATATGAAATTTCGACTGTAGGGTACGTTTTTGAAAAATATCAAAAATGTAGGGGTTGCTGTTGACCCATTTTGGCCCAAACCATTTATAAAAAGCTGCACTATCACCCTACCTTGCGTATTCTGTTATTTTTTGGTCTTTGGGTTCAAAACTTGCCACACTTTTATGCCGATGCATGATTGCTTTAAAAGACCATACTTATATGCTTAAAACAAGTCATCGGTATGAAATGTTTTCAAGCTTTTTTCAAGATTTTCCATTGTTTCATTTTGGGGCCTTTATTTACTGTTTGTTCACTTTTCCAAAATGAAATTTTGCAATTAGTTTCCCAAGGGATTCGTTAGGATATCACTAACACATTTTAGCCAAGTTTTTGATGCCACGATTTGTTAAACAAAGATTGCATTTTTTTATTAAACGGACCTGAGCAATTTACATTTAAGCTGCTGGTCATTTGCATTATTTTCAACTGGTCTCTCATAAAGTAACTCAAATTTATATTAATGGTGCGCCTTGTTGATTGAAGCGATGGAAAGCATTGGAAATTTCAGGATTAATAAAGGCTTTTGGGGCTTGGTATTTGTGGACCCTAATATACAACTTCAGAATGGTTGCATACGTTATGCATATATACACAAATAGGATTAATATATAGCTGAGAAACATCCCGGTTATTATATTTATGGGCATTTTGGGAAAGATTTTCAAAATGATTTCGTATTAACTCTTTGGAATTCGGTTTAGGCTTAGCTGTGTCAAATCTATTTGCCGTATCAGCCACTTGACACCTGAGTAAGGTCCCAAGAAATTAAATTAAAGCAGCATTAAGCCAAAACGGAGGCAATATATTAATCTTTATTAGTTTTTCTTTGTTTAATGTTTAGTTGCGTTCCATTTTAACAAAATTAATCCCTGCTGCATGTGGGCCCTTGCTACCAAAAACTCAATTGTTAACTATTCAACAATTAATGTAAATTTTTCACTCTAAATGCATTTTGAGTGCATGATGTACATGGGTCTTGATTATTTTTGGTAAATTTTGATTAAGATATCAACATTTCTCAAATTGGCAATTAGCCTTGTTTTTACCTCGCGCTTTCTTGTTTTTATTCTCTAAAGAGCTCTTGTTTTAATTGTGACATGATACTGAATCGATGTACAAATACTACTATTTGAATTAACGTAAACTATTTTTTTCTTCAAATTAGTTTAGTGGGTACATGAGAACTTTTAAACAAAATTTGCTTTTGTTTTTGTACAATGCTTCACGTTGCTTTATTTTTACAATAGAACTTTTTGTTTTCGTTGTTCCCATTTACACATTAGTTTTACTATCTTTGAACCAATCTGAAATTATTTACACTTTATTAGAAGCTTTTGTAAATATTTAGCAATGCACTATTGTTAATAAAGGCCTAAGCATGTTGGGCATAATAAGATATATTCAATAAGCCTTAAATTAATAATTTGTGCAGCATTTGGTTTCATGTATACATTTTTCCCAAACTTTGATATTTAACTTGTTTGTTTTCTAAATTCTACACTTTAATGCACTTTTACATCATATAAATACTGCAAATTGAAATTTATGTTAATAAACTATCTAGTAATTAAATAAGCCTAGATTCATATCATAGCATTGGGCCATTAAGATTATGCCTTAAAATGTAAAACAACAAATAATACTAGATTTTGAAAATTGGTTATTATATTCATTTATGAATGGGTCAGTAATATTTAATAGTATATAATTCTGCATCGAAAGGAATTGGCCATATAGTGCGTTGTTGACTTGTCAATAATTCGCAAGTTTGGCTTAATCAAAATGAATTGTAACTCTATAGAGAGTAATTTGTCGTGTTTGTCTTTTCTTCTACGCTACATCATGTGGTATTAGGTTTAACGATAGTGAGAGCCATTCAAGTACATGTCTTCCAGTCGATTTTTCTTTCTGTCAAAGTAGGAAATGGTGTGGCATTTTTGTTCCTGACTAAATTAAAGTGTGACTGGCGTCAAAACCAGCTTTGGTGATTTCTTTGAAATCCACTTAAAAGAAAAAATTGTAAGGAGAGACAAGTGTTGACCGAGACCTATAGTCCTTTTGTCAAGCGTGAACGTTTTCATTGCTGTCGCGACCACTGATTTCCGTTTTTCCGTTCAATAATTTTCTTGGGCGTCCATGTATCCATTGGAAATCCGAGCTTCTGTCCAGATTTTGATTGATTCTCGAGGCTTGATGGTCGCTTGGTCGCCAAGCCAACCTGAAGTACACAGAAAATCACTTATCCCAAAAGAGCGATTTGTCCATGCCACGACACAATTCGCCTGTTAAAAACTGACACACTGTAAAGTGTCTCTTTGGGATTGGTTTAAGGCCCTTGATACTTGGCATGATTGGATCATGAGAGATAGTTGCTTAAGATGACAAAAAGTCCGCTTTTGTGGTTGACCAGTACGACGGCAGTTTTCCATTACTTTATTTCTCAATAAAAATAACCTAGTGATGCTCTTCTAGCCCAATGAATGCCAATCTCCACCCCCCATTATTTATCTAGACACAATGGACAAAGAACTGACAGATAATCTGAAGTGTTTTGGATGAGCAGTTGTCACCTACCGTTATAAAGCTTTGTGAAAGAAAAAAGCAAATAACATATCAATCGAGTTAATTTCTTGATTGCTGCAGCGTTATAGAAATAATGCTGCTCATGTGAGGCAATTCTGCTAATAATTGACCAAATGGAGTGTTCTGTTTTGTATTTAATTTGCGAAATTAATGCACGAGGTCCATAGCTTTTGTTACTTAAGTAACACCATTTTTGAAAGGTTTTAATTAATTGCTGGCCACATTTCTGCTTATAATTGGTCTGAATTTTTAAACTTATCTTTACTTTTTGTGAATGTCTCACATTTTCTGTATGAAAAGGTCTAAGTTTTTTTTAAGAATTCTAGTTGCATCTAGCTTTTGTCGCTTTTTAAATTGCATATTAACAATCGTTTTGTTAATGCACTTTTAGGTTACTTCTGATTCTTATTTTTCTATTATAAAAAGTAATGCACTATATTTAATAGTAAGCTTTTCTTTGTCTTGAATTTCTACGTTAACAAAATAAATACAAATAATGGGAATTGTAAAATGGTAATCTTGTTTAGTAAGAAAATATCAACTAATTTAAAATAATTTTCGTTTAAGCTTACCATGTAGAGGTTTTCACTAGTCAGGTCCAATTGAGGTCATTTTTACTATTATACAATGTGCATATGCAACATAACTGTGGAAATAAGTACCATGCATAAGTTCTATGCCTTTTCAGTACTTTTCAAGGAACATGTTAGAAGTGAAATATACTTATTTCACTTAACAAAAAAACATATTTATTAAAAAGTTCGTTGATTTAATAACATGAACGGTATGAGTATTAATAAATCGTAAAATACAATGGAAAGCTTAGACTATGAAATATTAAGACTGAAACCAACACCCAAGACGGAATGATATTAAAGTTTTCTATTAATGTTTTAATAATTTTATTATTTCGCTACTGCAAACCGCAAATAAGACAAATATCTGTGTTGACAGGCCAATTGCTCCTGTACAACCTGTTGGTTTTGTTGATCCTTTGAGATGAGATACATAATAGCATGTTTTTTGTGGTAACAATAACCAGCTTCTGCATCCCACCATGCAAAGGCTATAATTCATAGCGATAATAAGCGAGTTTGCTGCGAGAGAAATATGACGCCATGAATCATACTGTGAGAGCTTTCAGAATATCTAAAGGCGGCGAACATAGGCTATGCACACAATGTGTGCCTGTAGCTAGCCCATCTATCTAGTTTTCTGTGTGATGTGGATTGAGTGCCATCCATATAGTTAAGTTCTCCTGTGGTACATGATGGATGCAGTTCTCAACGAGATATTGATGTACTTAAAGCTGTTTGATCGCTACCTTCTGGGAGAGACCTAACAAAAAAAATACATCTTACTTTATCATACGTCGAGTATAGGCAGTGCTGTATGTGGAGCTTTTTATGCTTGTGCATGCATGGTAGTCTAGCTGCTTCTCCTTATGCATGATCGTATTTTAAAAATTCTTTTAAAAATAAATGTGATGCAGACTGAAAAGGCCTGTTAAAGGCCCTAAAGTTCCTCCTAAACTAGAAGGTTATATTTCTTGATGGAAAATGTTAACTTTCTTTACGATCTTGTGCTTACAATTCAATATGCCCTTTTCTTCACAGATTATAGGTTATTGATTTTTTAAATAATAAGAACAGTGAAAATAAATTGTAATACACATTTTATGAGTGAAAAATGCACGACAAAATTGCAAACCAACATCATCAAATCGGTTATGGTCCTAACTAGCTTGGTATGGCAAGTTTCTCCTTGGGTTTGTGTGTTTGAGTTCCACTATTTTTGGCTTTCACGAACAGAGGCAATTGGTAGATTGAATTTATATGATACAAGAGCGCTTCCCATGAAACCTTTTTCCATTAAATTTTAGGTGGGGAAGATTAAAGATAACCGTTATTATTGGAAATTACTGGATGATGCGGCCTACCGGGGGTAGTTAATCGGGTGGATAGAATTGATGGTTTTGTTAGTCATTGTTAGTCCAGCTGCCCTATGCTCTCACCTTCTGCAGCATTGATGATGGTGGCGTTATTACTTTTTGCTAAACCGTTTTAGTATTCACCCTCACGAATTTTCATTTCGTTTTTGAAATGCTCATTTTGGCCTGTCTCTTAACGAAAAGAACTCCTGCACATATGCCCTGCATGCCTGCCTGCTGTTGCTGATGCTGAAAACATCAAACGAGAATGGACGGCGTTTGTGGATCAACAATTAAAATGGCACCAAGCTATACTTCCATTTTTCATTCTTAGGAAAAAGTGCCAACTCACTGATGTCAAGACTAGGAAAGAGGGGGTAAAGCAGATAGGACAATAACTACCCCCCACCATTCCACCTACTCGTCTCTTATCCAATACACCCTCTTTTTTTTTCGCTAGCTCCCTCCCCATTCCATTCCTTATAACCACTAATCTTGTAGACAGTTGTTGATCAAGGACCCCCATCAAGGACCTCCAACCGAATGTCTGCAGGGTTGACTTTTTAGCTTGTGATCGGCCGTTTCTTTGTTCCTCATAGAATTTTCAGTGGAATTTTCTTGCTTAACTTTTCTATTTTTTGTACGTCCACCATTTTTTGTGGCATTTTTAAATCATAGCATAGTTCAAGGCATAGTTGAGTTGATACAGCTGGTAATGTTATAAAACTGCATTTTGAAACCGCATCTTTACCGTATATGTTCTTGTTCTGCCCAATTGCCACAAAGGATATTGCAATGGAAGTCCTGCACTTGGTTAATTTCCCCGTATCTGCAAACATGTGGTGCGATAAAATTCTGCATCACACATCAAAAGAGTCAGGCCTTGAAGTTTTCTTCAGTGTCTTTTTTTTTTTAAAGGACAAAAGGATTTGCCATTGGAAATCAGTATTAGTCAATACTTCATGGCTCCACAATAATTTGCCCGGGGATTTTACATCACCGTCAACACTTTTCCCCCTTTTCTTGGCCTTTTGAACAAATTTGCAATTGTTTGATTTCCATCATTGAGTGACTTTGTAGTAGTATACCTAACGTTTAGCTTCCTTGAAAGAATTCCAATGACTTGCATTTGTTTTCAGGGTTAAATGTTTGTGGTGTTTTTTGATGAAAGCTTAGCTCATGGTAGTTTGCCATACTTCCGACCTGTGTGAAAAAGCTGTGATTTACTTCAGAATCAGTAAACTGTGCCACATCAGTCTTAATCGGAATACTGCTACTTGTAGTGCACTTCATATATGCTATGTTGTGCTTAACCATTGTCGTCTAACAAATTGACTCAATGGAAAAGACGCAATAATAATCTTCTCGTGTAACTGTTTGCGCACATATTCTGTTTAATATGTGTTATTTGATAAATTTGACGAATCAGCCATAAGGTAGTCTATACCTCTTTTAACTGTTTAATAACAACACCAAATCAAGAGTATGTGCACTGTTAATTTGTCACTGTGATCATAACATTATTTTTGTTATTTCTAGGTGAACACGTTGTTTTGGAAAATGGCGAAGAGGCAGGGACACCAGACAGTGATTCTGTACTCGCTGACTCTTTGATTTCGTCAGATATTTTATCTTTGACCGACGATCTCGATAATCTTCCGTTCGGGGACTTGGCCTTATCGCTCCCGTTTGAAGAATTAACTCTTCCCGACGACGAGCCTGACGAAATTGTAATTGCTCGATTTACGTAAATACCATTAAAATAAGTAATGGTGGACACAGAAAAGACTAACCTTTTATGATGCATTGGTTTGCAGAATAAAGAAAAGGAGGACGATTCCAGTGAAGGCATATCTGATTCAATTCTTCGTTTTGATCGGCAAAATAGTTTTAGCGCGACTCTGCATGAATTGGAAGATATGATCCAAACGCCACAACTGCATCATGTTCATCCTGGCAGAAGTCTTCAGGTAAATAATTTTCTTTTTTTTTTACATGAGCACAGTAGAATAATTTAGGAAATATGGTTGGTGACTAAATTCTAAAACTTAAAAATGTTCACGGCTTTCCATGTGACAAGTATTGATCATCATGTTGAATCATGATTCTGTAATACGATACTTGGCACACTGTGATTTTTCTTAAAGAATTGAAACACATTTCACCATGCTAAATATCTAGACGCACTATGTTTTTTTAGATTGCTCAGTTTAGTATGTAAAATGTTCTTTAATCATGGTTGAACAAAGTTTTTTCATGGACGGAATTTGTGTGCTAGGAGCATGAATTTGCCCTTTAGTGTTCGACATCAATCAAGAAATGTACCATAATGCTTTTTTCCCACATGTTAAATCAAGGGTTGATCACATCAATTTGATTTTATGGATGTAGACAATGCAATCAATGGTGCATCACTTCTCATGAGAGATCCGCCTTTCATTCACTTTACTCGTATGCTTCATAGGATATCGCGTACCCATAATTTACTGTGCTTTTTTTTAACCAAAAAAAGAACTAAATTGTTTCCCCAGTTTCGATATTTTTTATGATACTAAGGTAGCCCACATCGTTCTTCCTATTGAATAGCTGTAAGCAAGAAATCACGCATTTCTTTAAAACCTTGGGAAAAGGGCAGAGGTGAAAGTTGGAACCCTTTGATAGTTGAATATATATCTGATATAAAAACATTCTGATTTTGTTGCCCTCTTCGACAATGGCACTGTTTGGCACAAGTCACTTTTTTGATTGAGAAGCTTATTCAGTTGGTAGGCAAGAGAGGAAGGAGATTAAAAATTGAAACCTGAAAAGTAATGCATATAGACATGCTAGGTATGCGCCTGTGGGGTCCACAAAATGCCAGCTGCAAATCCAAAGCATTGGATATTAGCTGTGAACGCAAGAGGAGATATTTAGCAATGGCCTTAAGTAGTTGCGCTTTAAATTAAACACCTGCAATAATAAAGGATTCAAAACAAGATAGTCGAGGCCCAAACCTTGTTGTAGTCATTTGAGATTCTCAGCGTGACAACTTGGTACCATCAAATCAACATAGTTTTTTTTACTTTTTCAAATGATAAAACCACTTGAAAATGCTGGAATATTCAAACATAGGTTTGGTTTTAACTGTTTGTGGGTTTCTTTTTTAATTAACATCTGCTCTTTGTAAAATTATCTTAGGACCTCTATTGCATTTAAAATGAACTGCTTCGAATTAAATATACCTTCTCATTGCAAATGTAGTCATTTTAACTTTATATTTTTTGCACTGTGTTGAAAAGTGGGTCCAGCTTACATAATGCTGAATTTGTTAGGAAATTATAATGGGCCGACTTTTTATCATTTAATGCAGAATTTTTAAGCCTATTATCCATGGTAAGTAGGCTACCTTTGGGTCTATAGCATACTGCATATGCTCATTGTTTGCTTGCAAGCGCTAAACAATGTCATCATGGCTAAGGTATTTGAGATAGTTCATTCATTTTCAGGTTTTTTAAAGGTTTGTTGGTAATTGTTGGTGTTATAAAATACACTCGACCCAAAACCTACAATCTTGTTATTATAAAGAATTTTTGTGGGATGTTTTGGAGGTTACGTTATTATTCTTTGCGTTGGCACGTCTCGAGACATGCTTGCACCCGGTTTTTGAGAAACAGTAGATTTTTCACAATTGTTTAGCCAGCAGCATTTAAGTAAATCAACAACCGTTTGGAATTTGTACAGAAATTCTAAGGGGAGAAACAATAGCAACGGGCTGTATGCAACGAGAATAGAAGAATTCTGACCCAACCGTTGCATAGGAGAATGTCCTATTCATCATCAAAGAAAATGCTCACAGTTGTTTTTGGTCAGGAATTTCAATATTTTGGCGAAAAACAAAGTGCATTCTAGCTTGGTCGTCATGGTATTAGCTAAATAAAATCGTCGCAGCAGGGTCGTTTCTAAAATGCGAGCGCCATTTAGAAACCAATTTCGTTGCGAGCGCCAGACACAAGCAACCAGAATACCCGAAAGACTCATTTCTGGTTCATTAGACTGCGAAGGCAGTGATGCTTAATGTCAAGAGGGCATTCCTTTGTTAGGCACACAGATTCCTTAATTAAAATCCTGGGCTTCGCATTAGGTGGTGGCTGCAGATAAGACCGAGATGATGAAATTTACATTAAATGATGCTAATTTTAATTGTGCAAATGATGCTGCATGGCTCTGGCATAATCGAGCAGCCATCGCTTAACCTAGAATTCTTTTATTGCAGTTTCGTAACTGGGCAATGTAAATGTTGAATGCACTGGCATAGAGCGAGTTAAACTTGGATGCGGGGATCCATCCATACGTGCACGGCCTAGATTCCGCAACGACTACTTGGCCCATTTGAATGCCACAATTATTTTTCCATTATAACTAATGATTGCATATTGAAATTGAGTGCCACCGCTAGCAGTTGTCGTGACCTGCAGTATTGCATTTGGACGGCATATTCAACGCTCTTTTTATTCTGAATACTTCATTATATCGGTTTGGCCGTACATCTGGGGAAGTCTCGCTAAGTTGACTTGTCAATTACTGCCTCGGTGCTTTCAATATATCCTACATGCTGGTATCTCTAGCCTGAATACGCTTTCGGACAAAACTGCATTATCACGTTAACCTTATAATATATATGTATGAAATCCGCTCTTTCGGATCATAATTAACCGTTTTTTCACTAAATTTGGACGCTGTTTTCCCGAAGCGATGCCAATTTGGCTGGTTTGTACTGATACGTTGTCGTTTGGCAGCCTTATTTGACAGAGTAATGAACATTTCTGATGAGATTAGCTAGAGTGCTGAACACCAAAGCCAGCATTATTGCAAGGTTATGGTTTCTTAGGTCATATATATATTTTTTTCTTTTATCTGTGTATGAAATTCTGGTTTTCGTTTCCACCCAAATCCGTTATCCCACAGATTCATTGTTTCGCAACTTCAATCAAAGGTTGGAAGTTCAAATAACTCTTTCGCTTGGTTTGAAAAGTTGGCCACATCTAGGCATTACCTTCGTGGCAAGAAATGTGGGCTTTGCATGGTTCATTAGGCTGTGCTCGTTGGGTTTCTGGGGTCCATCTCTGCTTATCTCTGAGCACCTCCCAATGAGTGTGCTAACTGGGTAATTCCTGTGGCTATGCATCATCTGATGGCTTCAAAGTCATTGAACTCGACGGCGGTGGGCAATGGCGTGGGGTAGGAGGGCTTAGATTTTATCCATTGTTCGTCGATGCGATACCTCGTCTTTCTCCAGCACCTCTGAAGTTCGGAAAATCCTGCCTACAAGCATTCGTACATCGCTTATCGACTTTGCTAATTTTGACCGGTTCTCCCTGCGGGCCACTTTGCCTAGATTCGTGCCTGGCTCGTTCGTGTCTCGAACGTTTAGATAGTTATGCCACCTAAAATCTTCCATGAAGCTCAGCGTGATGCCACGAAGAACATTCCTCGAGTATTCGTAGCCCATTCACTCTAAAATGTTGATACTCTTGCTGTCATGTTACTTCAATCAGAGACTTCAGGGCATGACCATTAAATAAAATGAGGGTAACGAGTTGGATGTGCAAATGCACATCGTCGGCAAGCTATTTTAGCTTCAATTTCAGTTAGATGGGAGTAAAAGGGAGGTTGGTGTTTATAACAAATCGAAAAACGTCAGTGCCAAACTTCCTATGATTTTTTTTTCAATTACAGATATCTAATGTTCATTTCTTCAGTGTGTATAGAAGTAAATTTATTTTCATTTATTAGGATTATATTTTCATATATTTGTCTTTACCCTACATGCAATTTTATTGTTGTATGTAGAGCTGATCTGGAAATCTGGTAATACTAAATTGAAAAGGGATCTTATTCGATCAATGGCGAGACACATGATTGAGTGGTGAAATTGGTGGCTTACTTTTTTTAAATTACCTGTTTGAATTGAACATCAAGTTGAAACCTAGAAAATAAAATTTGGGGTAACCACTACTCTGGAAATGTTATTAAGGTGGTAGAGGCAATTCAATTAATTGTTGATGGCTTGCTAACCTCATATTTTTAATGCAGTTTTATTCAAGCGGCAGAATTAATTACATTTCTTAAGTGACAGCACTTAGTCGATCCGATTTTAAATCTATATTGCTGCAATGTAAATTAGCTCGTCTTTCGATGTCCAAAATAATAGCCATAAGATATGTCAAAGTTGGGTTTTAGCTGATGGAGGCCTTATAAAGTGGCATCGGAATGCCATCTAACAAGTTCAATTTCACTCAGTCTGGTCTTCCTGTGACCAATCGGGACAGTTTTGATGTAAAATAGACTTGGTGGATGAAATGTAACTGATTTCAAAACACGAGAACTCACTGAAAATAATCATCGAGAAGGAAAACTGGAAGTCTGGCTTTCTGCAACAAAAAAAACCTGAATAAAAATTGCGCCCTTCTGAATGACACCTTCACGGTTTAGTTGAGGGCGAGTATATCAACTCTGGGTTTGACTCTTCTTTCCACATGAATTGCCCATTTGCAACAACGAAGAATTTCCACTACCTCCAGGGTCACTCTGAGCAAGGGCGGAAACGGATTTCTTGGCCTTCTGGCCCACACACTTGACTTTAATATACGATTGTCCATCGAGTTCAAAAATCACAATGTTTCAAAGAGTGCATTACACTTCTGAGCTTCATGAAAAACTTTAAAATGTCTCGAAATTCTTAATACCATATTTGGAGGCCCTGCCATTGTGTTTAATTCTATACGCGTACCTGAGTGGGTAGATGCTTATGAAATGGGTAGAATAACTTGTTTAATTTTAACTTTGAACTTCATTCAAGTGGCTCATTTGAGAAATGGCACTCTACGAATTTAATAAGCTCTTTTTTGTTTATCCTATGGGAGGCCAGCATTTTCCTCTTACTTCAAGGCTCAAATTTTTGCTCAGCATCTTAAATTGTTTGTTTTAGAAATGATTTTGTTGACTTTGTTCATATGTTACCTTCTTGTTAAATGGCAGCAAATGCCATGTTTTTGGTTTTTTTTAATCCAGCTAGGGCTTAGCGATTGAATTGCATTGCTCTGTTCATGCATTGCTCACCGTGGTTCCTTTCCAAGACAAAGTTTTCCTTCGGTTTTCCCGTGTGCGTAATCTCTTGTTCTTTGGTTCGGTTGTTTGTGGATGTGTGAACAATGCGATTTTGAGCTTGGTGCTTGCCTTTGTGCGGCAAAGTTAGCTAATGACTAAGATTTGATTATCACATCTTTTAAAGAGTCCTAATTGAAACTCTTCTTTAAAAAAATGTTTGCCATATTGTTCAGTTTTCTGCCTTGAGTGTAATGCTTGAAACTGGTTTGTTCGAAGGCTAAGAAATAATGCGCAAGGTTTCATGCTCTCATGATACGTCCATATGACGGGATTCAGACGCTTTTAAGTAAATTTTCTATGTGAATTTTGTCTAGTTAGTAATTTCTCCGGATTTCCTTAAGTAATTAGAAAATTTGTCAGCTCCGAAAACTCGAAGACTGCTTTTATGTTTATCACGAACTTATTAATTTCCTTAAAATTATTTGTTTTTTTGTAAAAATTTGCTCGGCAGTTTAAACATTAATGTTGAAGAGGCGAGATGTTAGTTTATTATCAAGTCAAAAATGGTCTAGTGTAAATAGGACAAGCCATGATGTAGATTGGCATTGACTAGTGTGTATGATCGCTGACTATTGGCAAGTCAGTCTCTAGGTCCTTTGCAGTTACAAAGACGTCTGTATTTGGAGTGAGTAAAATGTAAACACCAGCAGAAATCGACATTAAAATTGATATCAAAACATTCACATTTATCATCAGTGTTATTGTGATAGAAAATAAATTATTTAAGCTTCTTCAATCCATCAATTTCACTAAATTGACATTGTTATTTTTGCCCTTGCCCATTTCGGTCCCATCAGTTTTTCGTGGGAATTATGATACACACGTTTCCTGGCCACTAAGGGATATCAAATTTAAACATTTTGAGAACTCGTGAAGTGAAATCCTCTTCGGTTCATTACCGAATTGAGGAAAACCCGACCGCATTTGTTCATCATCTTGCCAATTCTTAAATCTGATGCAATTCCTCCACGTGCTGCACGGAAGTGCTGCTCCACTTCATTCTCCATTTTTTCTTCCAACTCTATTCAATTGAATGGATACAAAATACGATGACTTGACGTTTCTGGATTAAAGAATTGTCGATACTCGTTGTAACTAAAAAAAAAAGCTGGCCGAGGTTCGGGCAGCATTTTTCGACACCAGTCAGTCCCAACCTGCCCTGCTCTGGTTCGACCGATATTTCTCTGGTTGATTACTTGACTGTGGCCTTGCAAGTTGCCTGCCAAGCACCACTTATTTTTCTCCTAATGATATCTTGACAACAATGCGAACCCCCTTACACCTATTTCATTCACTGCCTGGCTTTTTGACAACTCTTGAGGCTTAGATTCAACAATTAGCGTTTTGATATGCACTCAACTTAAAGGTGCAAATGACTGCTTGGAAGCAAGGCAAGGCAGTGAGCTAGAACGTTGTAACCTGAAGAAATGGAGTTTTAATGGAGGCTATGTGCTAATCGGATTCCCATTTGCATGCCATCATTACAATGTCTTTTGTAGTATGACATACTGCTGGTTACTACCCATTTGGTACGCTCAGAAGTTTGGCTTTGTATAGTTTGACACAAGTCTTAGACGCTTGTATTGTATGCGTGTCACCTTGTTTGATTCAATGGTATATATCAATGCTTGTCACTTGAATTTTATTCCGGCATAAAACCCTTCATTGCATTGACCCTATATGGTTTTAATTGAACTGTTTTATTTACAGGGCCGTGGACCATATTTGAGGTCCGTAAGCATGGAGCAACGGTGGCAGGATTTAACCAACTTGCTTAGCATTCCACCGGCATCCGAAGCAGAAATGCATCATCACCACCACCACTATCATCATAATATGAGCATGGGAATGCTACATGGAGCTGGGCACGTTCCCCAACACAACTACTCCATTCCCAGTTATGCTTCCATAGACAATCGAACAGTATTGTTGCAGAATGCAACACTTCCTCCCCCAGTAGCTGATATCAACAGCAACATGTCTTACCAAGGTGAAGTTGGTACGTTTTTATAACTTGTAAGCTGTGCTTGCCACAACAAAAAATAAACCTAAACTTTTTAGTATTCTTTTTCGGCCCAATTGAAACCAAATTGGGAGCTTAAAAATCAAGGCAACGTAATTTGCTTTAAAGACAATCAAGACATGTCGTGCTTTAAAAATGCTCGCTTCGGTAAATTTGTATTAGGATTTAAATCAATGCCAGTGATATCTGATTAGAACAGTGAATGCAAATTTGTGTTTAATAGGAATGAAAAGATTTGTTGATCAAGTTATAAATTTAATATTTTCTTAATCGCTTTCAGGTGGTGACCCCTCTGCCATCAGCAATGCAGTAGTGACTTCAATGAGTGCTTTGACCAATAGCAGTGATCCCCTCGTTGACCCAGTCCATCATGGCCATTATCAAATGGACTCTGGTGTGATGATGTTTCCAAGCAATCACACTGAGGTGAATCAAACCACCGAGGGATTTCTGTCATCCATCCTCAACGATGAGGACTTGCAACTCATGGACATGGCCATGAATGAAGGTGACCCATCCTTCACTCTCCCTGTTTCGAGAAAAACTAACGGAACAGAACATGTGAATGACGTACATCCTGTACACGTAGGCATGTACACAATGCGAATGCTGGATAACGAAGATGCCATGGACACCAGCAGCGATTCCGCAGTATCCTCCATGGGGTCATCCGAAAGGGTCCCATCCATTTCTGATGGGGTAAGATAGTTTTATTCTGGTCATGGATAGGGGATTGCGAATGAAAATCTTTTGTCGAAAGCTCCTAAAATATTCTCTTTCGTTCTCTCTTGAAAACAGGAATGGATGGAAACTGCTTCTGAATCGTCCCATCCTGACGATCAAGACCGTTTTTATGGAATGGAATGCACTCAGTCAAAGTTTCGCCAGTACAACTACAGTTATGCACCAGGAATGGCGCCTGGCCAAAGAGCAAATATCCCCACTGCAGGCAGTGATGGAGGTTCCGCCAGTCTTGACAGACGAATGCCACCTGTTGCTCAAAAGAAATATCAGCTATTTGGCAAAAGATTACCAGCCGAGCAGCCAATGGGTAAGCCCTTATCTCAGTATCATAAGTAAATGCTAAAATAAATGTAAGTTTAACATATTCATACGTTTCTGATAAGTATGTTTTTTTCTCTATAAGTTGTATTTTTAAGAAGAATGTTTAAATAAACCAGATACACAGTCTAAAATTCTGTTTTGTCTTTCAAAAATTAATTTGGAAATATTTATATTAACATTTAGAATGCAAATACACAATACTTGAATGACTAAAATATTCTTCATCCGTCTGCCTGGGCTGCTAGAGACGAAAATTGTAACTTACTTTCTTATAAAATAGCTCCGATAAAATATAAAACAGTTTCACGAATTTTAAATTTTATTAATATAGAAAGCATATCAGACGTCGTTGTCGGTGATGGACAGCTATGAAAGTTGTAGTTACAAAGTGCTGGTTATGCACAATTTTAAAAAAAAAAGTATCTGGATTAATTTAAATATACCAAGTGGGTACCAAAATAAATGGTTATGTTTTCAGGTTTTAATCAGCTATACTTTTAATTGTTTTGCCAGGTGGAGGATCGCCATATGGAGCTTTGCCTCGTGGAAATGCTACAATGCCTCAGCCAACAAATGCCATAAAGTATCCCGATTACATTTATCCATCGCCGCAAGACCACAACAGCAGCTCTTCTTACGGTAGCTTGGAAGGAGCCACGGCACCCAATTCTTCCATGAGCTCGGTCGAGCAAAAGTACAGTTGTCGTGTCGAATTTACGAGACAACAGAGCGTGGAAGGGACGGGGAACCTCGAGCACGTGCAGCACAACCACACCTACCAGTTGTCGTCCGAGAGCATGCACGACATGCAACGACCAACGATACGAGACAAACAGAAGAAAAAAATGACCGACGAACACATCAGTCGTGATGAAAAGAGAGCAAGGTCAATGAAACTTCCACTTTCCTCTGATGAAATTATCAACCTCCCAATGGACGAATTCAATGAAAGGCTTTCGAAATACGACCTAACGGAAGCACAGTTGGCTCTCATCAGAGATATCAGAAGGCGTGGGAAAAACAAGGTGTGTGCTTTTTTTCTGTAATTTCCACGGATGATGTAGTATCGTAATGAGTTGGGAAAATGAGTTTAGCAAACTTTTTAAAAATTTTAATGACTGACATTCTTTAGCTTTTAGTCATTTAGAAACGTGGCAACAATATGTTGGCTGCTAGGAAAAATCAACGTAAATCAAAGAATGTTTAGTGGAAAGATAATTTTTTTTTAGATTGCCATTACTGTTTTTTTCCCTTTGACTAACGATTTTAACAGGTGATTTTTATTAATGGCAACACTGGTATTATCTCAGTGAGGCTTTTTGATTGGTTGGGTATAGTTTGAACGCCAAAAGGTTTCAAAGGTTTTACAGATACGTTTTTACAAACAGCATTTGTATGGTTACTTTTCATAGCAAACTGTCCATTTTGTTGATTTGCTTATGTTGTTTGGATTTCAATTGCAGGTTGCTGCTCAGAACTGTCGCAAACGAAAGTTGGATCAAATTCTTCTTTTAGCCGAAGAAGTCCAAGGCATGCAAAGGGAGAGAGAACAGCTAATTCATGATAATCACGCAATGGTTGGTGAACGACAACGGCTGAAGGACAAATTTTCGCAATTATATCGCCACGTCTTCCAAGTAATATACAATTCCATAGTGCTGCTTTATTGAAATCCGTGCGGAAATATGAGCATTGATTCTCACATATTTCACTTTTGTTTTTCAGTCTTTGCGAGACCCTGATGGCAGCCCTTACTCGCCATACGACTATTCGCTTCAGCAGGCTGCCGATGGCAACATCTTACTCGTTCCACGTAATGGCACAACTAACCAGGAGCTGGATCCGAGTAAAGGTGCCAAAAATAAAAGGAAGGAAGATGACAAGAAGTGATCTCGTGCTTTGACTTTTGAGTCGGGACGAGAAACCGTTAATTCGAATGACTTATACAGTTAAAACTCGATTTGATTGATGACTTGTTCTAAAAAAACAGTTCTTAGGCTTCCACACGAACATTCGATCCTTGGTGCATTGCACAATACTTTTTGGTGAAATATCTTATCAAAAACAAGAAACCGATGTAATCCATTATTGGGTAAGAGGCAATATGATAAATTGCATCCATCCTTCTTGCTCGATCTTGCACCTCAATGTGGTGCCCAAGTTGCATAGGCACGTTTGCCAAGTTAATTCCCATTGAATTTTCGCACCGTTTATGCGTTGGAGTCAATCTCCCTACAAGAGCATTTTCGCGAAATTCGTTGCCATTCATAGAGTGGTAAATGGCTGTATATATAAATATAGTAGTAGTGATGCCGATGAACATATTTTACAATATAGTCCATTGTTTGTTTAATGAATACGGTGGTATCTGTTAGGTTTTATATTTTTTGTAGCAAATTTAAAAAGATTGCCTTTGGGCCAGTCTTTTACCCCCTCCTTTTCTCTTTTATGGAAAGTAAAGAGAAAACCGTACTTAGGAAGTTAATGCCCGTTTTAGTTTGAATATACTTTAACCGATATTAATTTGGTAGAAGAGCCCAGTTTTAATCTTACCACGTCCCTGTTCACAAAGGCAAAGATCACTATTATAAAGTTAGCATGCAATTAATGTAGCACATTTTTTACTTTAAGGGAACGGGAGCATTGGTTGAAGAAAATTTAAGAATATTAACAAATCAATTATGAAGCAGGTCCGATACGGAATGTCAAAAATATTTCGTAACCTTTGAATATACGTACCAAAATTGCTTTGTGGTCGTCACAGTTTAGCATCCCAGTGTCTGTATACTCTAAACTTAAAAAAGATGATGAGTTGGCGGTTACGTGACGTTTCTTGTGACACAGAACTGTTTTACTGGATTTTCATCTCACGTGATCATCAGTTACTTTGGATGAAACCTTTGAAAAATTTCCTCCTGAACCTTCCCTGTACTTCAATGCATGATCTCAAGGTAAAATTCTTACCTTTATCCACAAGGAACTCTACATTTCATGAAGCGTTCGTTTCCTTCCTGCTTCAAGTGAATGATGCGGCTATTGACATATCATTTCTACACCATTAATTAACACGTCATATGGGCTTATGACTGTTCTGTATATTTTGTTGCACATAATCCGATAGCTGCATAAACTATGTCAGTTGTATTGTACATATTAAAAATGAATGTGTTTTGTCCATATAGCCCTTCTAGCGTCTAATGTTCTGTATGTCCTTATATTATCGCTAGTACTAATTTTTCTTCATCGTATCATCCGATTACTACTGTACCTCTGAGATCAAATATGAAGCGATTTTTCCGATTTCTTTTTTCCAAACAAAAATAGTTTAAATTAGAAAATAAATAATTTTGTGTTTTTAAATATGATCTGACATGCAGTATAGTGGTTTCGCCTTGTAACGAGGTTCATTCATGAATCGCATATGAAGGCCACCGTTGATTTACATGATTTTGGTCTTTGCTCGAACAATTTATGGATGTGATCTTATTTTTCAAAATGCAGAAAATGTATGAAATAACTCAACAATTTCTTGCAATGAAAATTTATTTTATAATGTGATTGTAAACAATCTCAACACTGAATCCTAGTTTAATATTAAAATAATGGTGTTCAGAATATATTGCCTATTCAGCATTTTGTGTAAATAATGCATGGTAAAAAATCGCCAAATGTGAGTAAGCTTATTCATAATTTTTTGGGGGTTTTCCTAGGATTTAGGCAAATAAAATAGGCTATCACGTGATTAAGTGCATAATCAGTTAACTCGCGTTTCAGGCGTTTATAGTGCTGCCTACATGCAAAACTGGTCCAGAAAAACATGCTTTTTATATTTGTTGTTGTTGTTGTTGTTGTTGTTTAAATGCACAAATACATTATCATCTTTAGGTTAAAATGGTAAGTAGATACGTTAGCATATGATACATGTATATATTATGCGCTAATTACTTGTTATGCCATACAGTGTAATTATGAAATCGCACTGTATGAAGCAGCATTTATGAAAAAATGTATATCCAAAATGGCGAATTCATAGTAGACGATGTTCTCTACCATGTAATTTGCAAATATTGGTTTTTCAACAACTTAACATTCAGGATAGTGACGGTTCTGCAAACGTTTTACAATCGTTTTATCGACAATGCTGAAATGTGAGCCCGTTTCATCTGAGAAATAGTCTCTAATCCATAATAACAAGTTTCCGAATTATATAAAAGATTTATGTTTTGATACAGAGTAATTATCAATAATACTTGATAGAAAATCGGTTCAAAGAACACCTCCTAAAGTTATATTCATCCTCAGTTACACAGAGTTAGGCATTTCAAGTGACATCCAAAAACGAGAAAATAGAGCAATTTATTAATTAAGGCATTCAGAAAAAAGACTTTTCTTTTAAAGGGGAAATAATGATATTATCTTTCACTGTATAAACATTGTGTGTATGAATCATTTTTTTAAAATCAAATACTATAATTTCCCGAATTTAGATATGTTACTTGAATGCCTTAATTTCCTTATACTTCAAGGTAAAGTTTTGACAACATTTGACGTTAAAATGGTGACATTTTACTAAGCGAGACGAGAAGTTTGTTCAAATTACATATAATGAAATGTATTTTCATGTACAGTAGGTATTAGTAAATTTATTCATCATGACGCTACAACTTTTTGCTCCCTGAGTAAGCGGATTTATCACTAGATGGCAGGAGAGCTTAACAGCTGCAGACTAAAATAAAGAACGAAGTTTCGAAGAATGTTGGAAAAACAATTTCGCGGCTTTATTTAAAACACATCAAGGACGAAATACTTTGAAGCTCAAGCGGGGTAAGTACATGCAGTCTTATTATTAATTTTATTAATACCCTAATTGATGTCGTGACCACGTCAACGGATTTACATTAGCAATACAGTATTTCATTCGAACGGTATTCCATATAACAAGTGTCCAGCAGACTTCAACAGCGAAAAAGTCGAATTCATGTTGGGATTTTCTGTCCGCGACAGGAATTTTCAGACTTTTCACAAATATTGTGGTGGATTATTCGTGAGAAGGGCGCTTGGAAATGAAAGGAATGAGCCTTGGGATCCTTGAAATTTGCGTGACTTTTATCCAGCAAATTTATCGAATACCTTAATTGTTATCAACGTGATTTCAAGTTAAAGTAGACGTTCAATACGGCTAGAAGACGGAATCCACACGTTTGGTAGTACGTTTGGTAAATATAGTACGTATGTTTGTTCTGAGTTTGCCAATGGCTAGGCGATTAAGACATTTTACATGTACATGACAAGTTTATGAAGTGATGTTTCCTTCCAAATGTCATATTCAATTCCTAAGCAAATACATACATACATATATACATGCGAGTGGGACTCAGCCCACCTAGCAATTAGGATTAGGATGTTTTGTGTATTTTCTTGATACATTTTTGATAGATAGGAAAAGAGAAAGGAACATAATTTTAGATTTTTAAGAATGAGGAAGAACCCTATTCTATACGATCGACTCACGTACCTATAACGTTAATTAGCCTTGATCACGACTGCTCGTATTCCTTCATATCCACTCTCTACTAGACCACCCAAACAATCTCCCCAAGTAAGTGCATGATCGCAACGTTGGGTCATCGTTACTTGGATTATTTATTTTTATACTTCTATTCTCTGCTTCACCCACTCCAATATTTTTCTTTTAACATTATCCCACTCATGACATCTATCACATAGGTCTCCAAAGTTGGGTGTGCGAGATAAGGGGATCCAGGGACCAGAATGTCTATATGTATACCCTAATTTTTTTAAATAAGACAATCTGTTAATTTGTCCCTTACCAAATGTACCACCAATAAAGTGGTATCATTCGAGGCATATTTGTTCAACGAAATTTGCATATGCAGTGACATTTCATGCAGATATGTAAGCAAATGAATTGTTTTCATATTTTTTTCTCAATTATTTCGATTTTGACATATGAATGTATGAAAAATTCGCTAAAAAGTCTCATTGTGACTATACAGTGAAGGCAATGCGACTACCAAAAAGATTTTCTTTGGATCTCCAAACAAGAAAAGCTCAAGTGAATTCTTATCACCATGCATGGAGGATATCTTCTTTTATTTAACTAGTAAACGTGTATTACTATTTTCCTTAACATTAATGTCACCATGCATTATGTGCACCAAAATGATTTATTTAAAACAAATGCATGCATGTGATTTTAATTTCAACAAAATCTCACAAATTTAATATTTTTCCGTCTTTCTACTTCACATCGTACTTTCTACTCACAAGTTTAACCAAATTGTATATTTAAATTATTCGAAACAAGACCTTTAGTTTTTAATATTGCAAATCTCTTAAATTATATAAACTAAATTTCTGTATAAGAAAATAAAATCGCTAATAACTAAAAATGCACCTTTTTACAAAAGCAAAAATTATGTTTTCTTGGTAAATAAAATATGATAGAAGTTTATTCTTTATTCGAATATCTGCAATTAGAAAAACGATAACCTTGCATTTGCTCAATCTTCGAATGGTTATTATTTAATATTAAACAAGTTAATATACAGTAAGGCGAGTTTTCTATATGCATTCATTAGTTTAAACTAATGATTGCAGATAGAAAACTTGTCTTTATTGAAAATAATATAAGCCAAATATAGGGAAATTTGACGTATAATAAGGCAATCGCGCTGGGTATTTCGGGGAATAGTTTGTCAGTGATTTGTAAACATTGAATTATGTCTAAAAAGGCAGTTCGGTTCGGTTAAATTATAAAAATACATTTTAATATTTATATACAGTAGTCTGCAGAAATGTTAGGAAAAGTCTACATTTGGTGCATGTAAGATTAATCTCAAATATCAACAATAGAGAAAATTGGTAAAACACCTCAAAATGTGGTGATGACATATTGAGAGAAACAACTAGTACACCTAGCGAATACTTAGATTGCCGTTATTTTGTAAAATTTATTCCTTTTTAATTAACCACTTATGCAAATGATTCAGTCAAAGAATTAGAAATAGTTCGGTTTTTGCTGATTTTTCTCATATCACGTTTTACAGTACGAGCGTACAACACACACTGTACCATAAATGTTTTATTCTAATTTAATTCCATATTTTTGGTGAAACGTTATTTTTCTGTACAGAATGCAATTGGACAGCTGTTCCTTTAATGCAATAAATAGACTTATGGTAATTTTTGATAGCGTGTTTTAGATCGCTTATAAAATGAATGGAATAAAAAACCACTCTTGTTCTATATAGTACGTAATTTACACATATACTTCTTACGGTAGGTTCCATATTAACAATTTTTTTGATTTATGAGGAAATTAAAATGCGTTCACAATTTAAACTTACCTCAATAAGGTGTTGATTTCTAGATTTTTGAATTTCAGAGCTAGTGTATCATTCATGAAGTTTTCAAACATGACCACTATAAGCGCATAATATACATTTTGGGACTCAGCCTAGCTAATCCAAACAACCATACATGCATGTTATCACGTACGCTCCTGCATATACATACATGTATAATTTGATACCAAAAAAATCGTAATAAAATTCGTTTGATGTTTTTTTTATAACTTCGACATGATAGTTATGATTGTATACAAAGCATGGTCCTAGCGTTTCGGCTGTTTAAATGATAACCATTTCCATAATATAGTATTTTTGCTTGTAACGCTCTTTCGGCCTCATGCTACTTAATGCATTCAGTTGCTTTCGCTATCATTTTTAGACCTATATGTAGCTCCGTTGCGTACGTAATACTGTATATGGTATAGTGTAAACATATTATACAATATACATTTACTGGTACAAATTCTGTGCCAATAGTTTTGTGTGCCGAATTTCGCTTTTCGGCAAAGTCCCATGGAAGCTAACCTACCATACAATTGGGACCCTATGCTGTTCTGTATATTTACTTTATTATAGTGCAGTTCTATTATACTTATTGCGCACTATTACATTTGCAATTGCAAAAGGCTATATGAGCTGGGTTCCATACTTTTTACTTTCATGCAGTTCCTTTTTAGACCTTAATCAATTGCGTCATGATATTATATGATATTGCAAACACGTGTAAGCTACTGTATATCAGACCTTTATGCATTTGCATATTGTAAGTGTAGAAATGTGTTTTAAAAATGATCTCATTCTCATGCTTTTAGAACTATTTTTAATCTGTTTGTAAGATACGGATTTTAAAAATTTGTTAAATCCTTAGATTTTTAAAAATCTAAGGAAATGTCTGCAGATAAGGATTTTTGTGAGAATAACTGCTGTTGCGATCTTAACCAATAGTAAACGTTTTATCTGTTTATAATATACGCAACATGACTAAAAATTGTCTTTATTTTTTTAAGATCATTGTCGGTTATCGTATTAGGTTACTTTGGCCCTTTATATATTTCAGTTATTTTCAACCATTTAACTACTCACGGCGCTAAAAATGTGGCGGTACACCGTATTACTATATTTTGAAATCAAGACATTTTTTCTTTTTTCTCAAGGAAATTAAGAAAAATTGTTGTTTTGAATAAAATAACCTGCACGATTTTTGATGAACAATTATTTTTCCTTTGTAAAATTGCATTGTGAATTACTGCATTAATGAGACAGAGGAGCGTTGAAGGACTTTAGGTCATTCAGAGCAGCAAATGTGATACAAAATATATATTTTGCTACCATTGAACATATAACATCGCTAACACATGTTAACATATTTTGGACACATGACATGGGTTGAAATGAAACCTTTATTTTTTAGAGTGTAGATGAATTGTACACATAATATAGTAATATGAGACATGTTATCAGACCGTCATTTGCATTTACAAAAACTAAAAGGTCTACACCATATTTTGGTTATTTTCGTTTCTTGGCAAGGGCCGGAATCCAAACCCGTTGCATGTACGGGGCCCCAATGTATACACATCGAGCGAGGCTGCACTCGATGCAAAAGGGATCTTTTGAGCCAGCCTATCGCAGCGTCGGATCCCGCGGTAGGGCGTAGTTTCTAGCGTTCCGTTGGCTCCGTTCTTTTCCCGCCTTCTCCAATAGCGCATGCCGCACTTTAACGACTTCGCCCCGCATGACACCTCGGAATTGATGGGCAAACTTTTGCCGTAAAACTTCCCATCTTCGCGGTCGTCGAGCGATTTTAGGAAGCTGGAAAAGTTTTCCTTTGGTCGTAGGCCGCAGCGCGGGTCGATGGAAATCACGTCGATCCTCGCTTTTCATTGGCTGGCGATGCAGGGGGAAAAGATGCGATGTATAGGGCCGAAGATAGAAGAGAATGAAAAAAAAAAAAAAAAGAGAACGAGCGATTCATGTATTTATTGAATTAAAAGGAATGGCGAACGAACGACGCCAAGATTTTTCGGCGCCAGCCTGGCGGGGAGCGTCGTAACGCTTCACTACTTTCGTTGGCGGAAAAGAAGCATCGCGCTGAAATAGAAAGATAAATGAGATCGACTTTGGGGGGAAAATAAAGAAATAAGTGCTGTCATTAATGCTCTCCTATAGTGGATGGTCGGGATGGAGGCAGCCCTGGCGTCTCCATTTACCCCCACCCCCACTCTCTAACTCCCCCGTCAACCCCACTGCCTTGCCATCCCTTCATCTCTTTCTGCACAAATTTGAGAATTTTAATGCTTGCACTGCAGTGTATTTTTTTCCTTCTTTCTGTGATATCGTTCCACTTTATTGTTTCATCCATCTTGTTGTGCGTGCTTGGATTGCACGTTTTCCACTGCTTTGCATATCTGGCTCATCTATTTTTTTTTTTTTTAATTTCAGTTTTATATTATATATATATATATAGTTGGGTTTTCTAAATTGCTTAGCTCGGGTTATCTCTCGTTGGGTCTAGATCGTATATCTGATCAATATCGAGGCCCCATCTTTGTTTCGCCATTTTGAGGAAATTCTTGCCAGTTTACGAAAAACCAACCTATGTTAGGACATGTTTATTGTTCAGGCAAGGGATATCAAAGTCTCAATTCCGAATAAAGACTTCTAGAGATTTCCTAGAACTGTAATTTACAATTTATAAGCTGTCAACTTAAAAATATCTTGCAAGACAAGTCAAGATTGTTAATCTACTCTTAAGATAAAGCGAAATTGTTATATCGAACTACACTATACAGAATGTTGTTTATTTACAGTACATTGGATTACAAATAAACAGGCTGCAGGGTTTCATTTGAATAAATTTAACTGCTTTGCAACTGAATGCATGGCAGAAAATCGTCACCGTAATTAAGTTTTATGAAAACAATAAATGTTTAAAGTTGTACCACACAGTTGGATTTGGTTGAATATGACAAGTTGGACAAGTTGAAAAATCTCGGATGACTTTTGGGGCCGTGATCCAAATCAAGATTCGTATTCATAATTGCATTAAAGTTAGACATATAAGCTGTCTATATGGTTGTCTATTACAATTCGTATTTGTGTATTGACAGCCGCAAGTCTGTGTTTTCCATATTATCTGCAATCCAATGTTTTTTGGCATGGAATGCAATTGGACGTTAATCGACTATACTTAATTGTATCTGGAAATTTCCTATATTTAACTATGCATGAAAACCGAAATTTGTTTAGCATATACGTATACAATATACGAGTGTTCCAGAAAGGCCAATGGGCACGATGTAAAGCTAAACTATACGCTGTGTTTCCATAAAGCTTGGGTTCAAACCTCGTCATCAGATTTTATACGATATTCACTAGGCAACTTTATGTCCCTCTATGTAAATGCGCATCCGGGCTTGTTTCAATTCGCTCGCGGTATATGGATATGCATTGGCTTTAACTTGCTGACATGGAGAAAACATGAATCATACCAGAGTATCCATTTGTTTGGCGATGATCCGTGAAGGCTTTTAAGCCTGACTTGCTCTCTGTTTGTATTCACTTAGAAACATTGCCAATTTACCATTAAAAGGCCTAACTATGCCTATTGCTTGTTCAATCTATTTGTCTAGGGTACGTACATGTATGAGGAAATAGGGTATAAGACGATGGACGGATAAATTAAACCGACCTGGTCTATATGTCGATATGTAGTTTATGATGCTTATTAAGGAAGTGCGGTTGCCCCTTATAGGTTGGCAATCACTGCATGCTTGCAAGTTTGTATGGGTAGCCGCTTTATAGGGGCAGTGCATTGAATTTGCATCACGTGCTGTACGTGAAAAAGTTTCAACGAGCCTTATTCAGAGTTATAGGAGGACGGTATAACGTGCCTTTTAATTCATTCTATATAGGCCTTACCAATCTATGTCATCGGCACGTGAAGTTTTGGCAATAAAAATATGTTGTGAGAAGTTTGGTGTACGAACGTTTCGAAGACCAAAGTACAATTTCTTTCTATTTTCCACTGGATACTAAAATACAAGACTGAGTGGAAATCACATTTTCGTCTAATTTCCCTTTATAGGGAGAATGAATTTTAGTTTTTAAACGATAAAAACAGAAGAATGCATCCATGTTTAACTTTTGCGAAAGCATTACAATTTTCATTTTCCCCAATATTTCCCGTTTCCCTTTTCTTAGAACTCTATTAAGTCATAATAAAGTAGTAATAATAATTGTTACATGATAATTCCAATTTAAAGCCACGTGATGTCGTCCAATATGAAATCTGCATATGGTCCATTTCTTCCTTGCAGAGCTTGTACATGTACTGGGAAGTAATTCTAACTTTAAAAACTATAATTATCTTATAGCTTCCACTAGGAATTTTTTAAAAAAACTTCGAAATTGCCATTTTATATTTCGGGTTCTTGTAAAGTTTTTGCTGTTGCAAATATCAACTGTACTAATTAATAAGTATATAAAACAAAATGCCTGTCACGTGGCGGAAATGCACATGTTGTAATATATACTCACTTCTATGAAAATATACACTCCTGTGTCGTCACAAAGAAATCCAAATTTTCGAAAACGCAAAAACGTTATTAGAAGTTCGTTCTAAAGTATTCATTGTTAGAACATGGAGCTATTCATTGTGTGTATATAGACAGTATATGCTTACGAAGCACTAAGTACGTCTCAGTGAGTCCATCAAAATATTAACAATATCTAAATGCAATATTGATTTTTTTTTATGTAGAGAATTTTTTATAGCTACTTTAGTCAAACTAATTTTTTAAACATAAAATGCATACGATAACGCTTTAGCACTAACAATTAATTATACTCGTTTATAATTAATAATGTCCATTTTTAAACGTCGATATATAAGAATATCAATATCATATTTGCAAAATATATTGAGTACTTTTAATATGATACAGCAACCCTAAGTTAGCATGTTTTATAACTAATTTCTAACTTCCAGAGGCCTTATGCTCATTAATTCTGATTCCCTTAATTTCAAGACAATCAAATAGAGATGCATTGTAATAGAAAATATGCATCGAATTTCAATCACTTTCAGATCCTCCAAGAAAAAGATTATGCGATTGCCAAAAGCGGTTTTCAAAGGCCTTTTTGTGGGCTTTCTTTTATCAGTCTTACTCATCTTTCACGCCATGCTTTTCGACTCATCCCCTATTTGGATTTGTGTTTTTGACCAAATATATACAGAGGACATTGGAGAGATCGCAATGAAGGATTTAAATTGCATCTACTCATTGGTTCTCACATATCTCCGCAGATGTCATTTTCTTATAGAGAGCGAGAGCAAAGATTGGACTATTTTGGCTATAGTTTTCTGATGTGCATTTTTGTAAAAGCTTCTATGAAAGCCGTCTCGCGCAATTTGGCGCAACAACTTTTGCAAACTTTATCACTAAGCGATACATGAAGTGAAGCAGATGTGTACGCATGGATTAATGCTTATTCTTCGATTTTGTAGGATTAATAACCACATTAAAAGATGGCAATCAATGACATCATGACTTTGAGGCAGTGGTTGAAAAAAAGATGTTACAGTTATATAAACGTTTTGTGCCTATTGTGCCGGACGATAACATTGGAAATTAAGATTCTCGGACTCTCTCATCGCGACGGGACTGTAAGTACATATATTTAGAAGCCAAGATCGCCTAAAAAATTGAGGGCGAAATACACTGAGAATTTATCAAATCATATTCTTCAGAAATCACTATCACATTTTATTATCAGGCAACTTTTGTTCATTTAGACAACTTTTATTTCTTAATATTTAAAACACGATGGTATCTATGAACGAATTCACTTTCAACCATTGTCTTTATGGTTTTCAGTTTTAGTTTAATCATTTTCATTAACTTTTTATTCAAAGAGTATATCTAAGATACATGCATGAAGCAATATTGGTTAAAGTTTGATGGTTTTGCGAATCATGGAGTCCAGCATGCATCGATGGAATATCCAAAATGAAGTTGTTCAACCAAATACATTTTATGAGACTGGAGTAGAAATGCATAGTGCATTATTGGGATCGTATTTTCCAATGGGAATTGGGAATAATTTGTGAACCTACTCTTGGCTGTTTGTAAATTCGTATAGAAAATTCCAAAACGGCACAGAATTATTTCTAAAATGCAACTATTGAGAATGTTTACTATTTTAATTCTTTTAATGGCATGTGTTAACCTTCTCTATAATTTTTTTATCGCTGCCCCTTAGAAAGTGTTATCCCCTCAATACTCGCCTCTGACAGATTAGGTGCATGTTATTAACTGCACCGTTCTCTCATTAGTTTCTAAAAATTTCAAAAAACGATATTAATCGCTGGTTAGTCGCTTTTAAATTATAATTGGACATTAACATTCTTCAAACATGAGTCAAACGTCAATTTTTAAATTGAGGTGAAACAAAATTTAATCTAGAATATAGTCTAACCCAAATTTGATTCAACCATAAGCCAATCATTTATAGGCCTTATCGGTAATCTGTTGGTTCTAGCAACAGATGGTCCTAAGGACACTTTAAATTATGCCTAATCTTCACAAACTATTTCGATGGGAATCTATAGAGAGTTTGAGCCAGCCAACGTTAGCGAAACGATAACGATAACGATAACGAGAAACAGCACTGGCGGCTCGGAATGTCAAGGACTACCCTATGCGAAGCATGGCATTCCAATAATATTCCGGCCCGTCAGCGCTGTTTCTCGTTATCGTTTCGTTAACGTTGGCTGGCTCAAACTCTCTAATGCTTGCAACGCCAAAATAATTATTTTGAAATGGAAATATTATATATGCACATAATATTAATATTTGTCTATCAAAATTCATAAATTGCATCTTTTATTAAAATATAAAACAATCATATATAGACAAATGTGACAAATAGAGTGCGAAAATAAATGAACATAAGTTGTAGCATTTTATTTTATTTTAATAAATTAAATCATGTACCATACATGTCAACATTTTATCAGTTAAATAAAAATTATAGAACGTTGTGGGATGGGGATTGTAGTTAAACATCCCCTAAAAGTGCATGTTGCAATAAGAGAATGACAATAAAAGTAACGAATAACAATTGATTGACTGGAAATAATTGATATCGACCAAATCACATTACAATTCAAGACTAGGGTTTTTAATACGTTCCATTAGTTTGGTGATACTCATCGACGTCAAAAGTCATGTATTTTAATGCGAAGTTTGCGCAATATGCATGAGAAGGGCTGTTGTTGATTAATATGATAATATGACGTGCACGTTTAAAATTAAAATTATATTTAGTTATAATAGTCGATAATAAACGCAGTAATCAATTGCGTTTATGTAAATGCCTATATGAATAAGCATTTTTTGTGCAAGATTTCGTAAGGTTGTAGGCCTTTTAGTTTTCGTCACATTCTATACGGCTTTCATCCAAAAATTGCTATCAGGCTGTAAACCACTATATTGAGTTTGTAAAGTATTAAGTAAATATTAACCTAAGTATTAACATTCCATTGGTTTTGAACAAAGCTTTATTACAGATAGTTCAAACTCGATTTAGTTGAACTTGCATTTGGTGATGTAATTCAATAATTTTTAGCAAAGGTATATTATAAATTGACACTGATCAATAATTAAAATATTTAATCAAAACACAAAATAACGTTAAATGATAGATTAAGTCAGAAAATAATAGTAACACTTTCTACATTACATGGATACGATATATCCTTGCAATTATATTCTACACTTATACAATTATATTCTATATTATACACTTTTCAATTTTTGAAATAATCAAACCAGTAACGTAAAACTAAACCAGTTACTACATTTTTTTCAAAGCCGCTTAAGTGTGCTGCCCCTTATAATGTGTTATCTTTACAAAGCATGTTTCTCATTTTCAAATATATGCATGCATATTATTATTGTATTCATTCGCAAATATTTAAGCAGTAAATATTCAGAATGATATTTCATCAGATGTAGAAATTGTTTATATTTTTCATTTCTGAAATGGAGAAGAAAATGCAATACATTATATATTTGTCTCCATAGATTTATACTCAAGGTTTAGTATTTTATCTCATGGCTAGATATGGGATTGAGCATTTGCATTCCACCCCTTATCATACGTTGATTTGTACACGAACGGGTTGTGATATTGGATGTTTTAGTATCCCACACTCTATCTATTAGGCCTATAAGTGGTGCCCTCCATCCGTTATATTGCGATCTACCGCTAGGTCAATAGATTCTTTAGAATAGACCCTTTCATGCATCATTATCGGATAATTCGCTTTCTAATCCTATAGTTGCAAATCGCAGATAGCGACGAGATAGTTTTCATCAATTTGCAATCAGCTCCTTATTGTTCATTTGAATGCGGATATGAATCGCTTGCTGAAACTTATGATTTTGCTATACACAAATATTGAAAAAGGAAAAAAAATCGGAATTATATACTGTATACTGTAAATATATACACGATGTAACATGCACGGGATTATACCCACACTCAAAACGGAGTGATCAATGCGGTGAGTAATTGGGTTTTAGATTTTTTGCGAAAACTGAAGTGGGGAGAACACATGAAATTCATGAAATGTTTAAAACTTTGTAGACTATATGGTCATGAAATGCGCAACACAATAAAGTACAGTTTCCAATATGATATGTACTTTATAGTTTTATCTTCTTGCGTATACCCATCTTACAAAGTGTTCCACTAGAAGTATTTAACACCAATAAAATATAGAAACCTCAGGAAAATTTGATTTAAACTATGCATGGCGAGATGTTTGAATCTCTTAAAAAAATATTGACTGTTTCGCAAAATTTGTAAAATCTCAAGACACATTTTGAGAAAAAATGTGTTAATTATAAACCAGCAAATTTTAAACAAGAAGACAATAATAGAAGAAGAAATAGGTTATTAACACTAACAATATCAAGATTGCTGCACTTATAGGCTGTAGTTATCGGATATGCCCGTATTCATTCACATGTTTTTGTTTTAGATAAGGGTCCTTCAGATATCACATTTTATTTCTATGTCGCTATTCGTGTAAGGCCTATTTTAATTTTAAACATCTGAATATATACATGTTCGGATGCATCATGCATGTACTGTATACCATGTACAATGAATTGCGTGTATTGCGCAGTTGACGGTTTGGTATTTACAGTAATTGCGTAATATATACCAAATAGTTCCCAGAGGTATTTAGCGCACTATCAGACCTCTAATCGCGCAATTCATGGGCCCATCTTTAAAGGGTCAACAAGTAGGCATCTGCGGTTTTCAATTCGCGTTATCGCATAGAAGGGAGATGCTGAGGGTGACTGCAACAAACGATTTGCGGGTTGAATAGGCCTTAGATGCATGGTCTCATGGGAGATAGTGAGGGAAAAAACGTTAATCAAGGGCAGCCCTTACAAGCATCCGTTTTGTGAACACGCAAAAATCATATTTGGACCGAAATTAAGCTAAACGTGACGAATGCGTTTGAATTGGAAAGTGGAAACATAAATAATATATTCATCAAGTATTCTTTTTTCTGTTGGTACCATGGACCATGCAGGGAAGCATATATTGAGGGACTGTTAGGTGGCCTTTATGAAATTTGCCTAATATTTCTTTAAAAAAATACGTAACATGATGATTGTCAAAATCAAAGGAGAGTATTGTCATTTTTGATTTCCTGAACTGTTCATGATGCATTTGTATATGATGCGTATGACCTTATGGTAATTTTATCGTTTTCCATTCTACATTTTTCTCATAGCAAAATTTTGTATTTTCCAAAATGTACAAAATCACACAGAAAGAATAATTGAAGTACCATACAACATTTTAGATTTCCTTACATCTGATATTTGAATAGATCCTAAAAATATTTTTATTCAAATATGACCCTATGTTACATCGTTACAATATATATGTTGCTTTTACATAACAGTACAGTGTTTATGTAAATCAAAAGTATGGTGTTTAGGGTTTTGGTAAGGGTTTGGTGGTGGTATGTCCCTTAATTATCCTAAAATGCATGTAGTAATATAATGCCAGTATCATCTTAAACGTTAGCAACTAAACATTAACATGAAGGAAAATCCAAACTATTATTACTTTTCATGGTCATCAAGTGGTTGAAGTTTTTTATGAATCTGCGAGATTTGGCAGAGGCATTCTAAACTAGTAATGACCAATATGTACTTCTGTCTAAAAATCCAACTTTAAATAGAAATTTAAAACAAGTGTTTGTAAGCCAAAATAACACTATTTCCATTCTAATAGAAAAAAGCCAGAGATCTCTATATAGTAAAGAAGGGAAAGAACATTGTATAAAAGTTGTTGGGTTGGGAAAGATTTGTCCAATCAAATTATTAGGAAACGTTGGAGAAAGACGTTCCTAAGAATTAATGAAGAAAAATACACGACGCTATTTACGTCCAGTTAGGTCTAAATAACTGCAATGCTATTAGCAAATTTCTGTGAGTCAGGACAGACATGATTCATGTCTTTGCATGTACTATCACAAAATATACAATTGTTGCACTGCAGTCCTGTTATCGTAATTACAGTTTCTTTAGTGACTTTAATTCCGTATACTTCGTCCATGCAATGGCATTGACCAACCATACGACACTTTCGAAAGTTGGGGGCCCCACGTATAAAGCCCATCAATCTTGTCATTTAAAAGTCATCAATCGTAAGTGTCAACCACCAAATCCCGATAAGATGCCCTGAGAGAAAATTCCATGACAAATTCTCTGTGGAAGCAATTCTATAGAGTAAAGAATCATCGAGATAAGATAAAAATGCGAACGTATAGGCCCTATATGTATACTGCAGGGTTATGCAAATGTCTATTTTCATATAGACGGCAAAGTCATTCTAGGCCTACATATATGTACTTGGCACCAAACATTTTTTATCTTGATTAGACTGACAAATTGCACGTCGCCTCGCAATTACATCGTGCTGTAGCAGTTTGGCACAATCGTGCCTATTGCACATAGAGATACTCATCTCAAATTTTCAATTAATTAATAAAAAGAAATGTTTTTTTCATCCAGCATAGTTTAACCGAATTACCAATGCTTATAATAGCTTTTTTATATACTATATAGTATATTCCCCCATTTCTATAGTGACTTTCTTCAAATTTCCTTTTTGAGGGTTGGTTGGTAATAATTAAAATGATTCATTAAGTTGGCTAAAGTAATTTTGCCTTTAATCTTTCTGTGCTAATTGAATCATGGGCAAGTACCGTTCGCGTCGCTTGACTCCGATTTGAACCTCTTAATGCTGTACAAATTTGATCATCTCAGTGTAAACAGTGTTCTATCAACTTCTATTACTGCCACTCCATTTGTGCTCCACAAAATTAAATTGAACACTATCCCTCAATCCCATTGACAACGATGCATCCGGAGCACTAATGCACGGCCACGTCTATATGGCCCTTTCAATTACATTTATATTTAACGCAGAACCCCTCTTTTTATCCCTTGCTCGTGCATAAATACACCCCAAAATCATGTCTAGTATTCCTGCACTCGCAGCACTGAAATTGATTATCTTTTTCATCGCTCAATTTTATTGATGAGATAGATATACTGCATTTACGAGAAGCCTAAGCACATTTTTTTTTATCATTCTTCGTTGTTGCACATTAGGCTTGCGTCCCCACATGCATCTTCCCAATGTCCTCTCAACAAGATTGCAATGTTAAATGGACCTGGACTATGCATAGCTTTTAGGACCATTGTGAATGTATGCACGAACTGTGCATTAATTCGCATCGTCATCCGTGATGATTGTTCAGTGCATTCTGGTGAAAAATTTGTGAAATTAGGGAAATTGTGTGACGATGAAGTTTAGCTGACCATGTAAATGCGCATGAACAATTCAAAATCATCGGTACTAGTGGGTACAGCTTGTCGAAACCAAACATCCGGTGACTTCTCAACATTAGGTTAAGAGGCTGTTTTTTATGAAACTGTTTAAGGATGGTCGTGTTTAACCATCAGTAGAGTTGCTATGAGTATTGGGTTATTTTAATTTGTCACTTTAGAATTACATGGACAAGGTTCAATGCAAGGACAAGGTGTGGAAAAATGCATTTAGATGATGTTAAAACATGCAGTGTTTTTCAACTGATATGTAAACACTTGTCAGTTTGAGTATGCCAACGTCGGTATATTTACCTTAACTTTAATAGCCGGAAGGGAAGAACCACGCATGCGCACCCATTACGTTCAGTTAGTTCATTGGGTAGTTCAATGCGTGGTTCCTCCCTTCCCACCTTTAAAGTTAAGGTAAGTATAAAGACGTTGGCATGCTCAAACTGTCTATTATGTGCCGTGGAAGGTTAGGGTATATACATTTTATTTAAACAGTAGTTTGATGATAAAAAAATATTTTTGTTCTATAAATTCCTTTATATTAATAACCTAATTTTCTTTGTTTCATACATGCATGAATATGTGATGTGAGCTGACAAATTGTTGAGAAACGTTTGTATTCAAACAGATGCTACTAACTTTTTTCAGAAATTTGGTTCAATATTTCATAGAATTTCTCCCAAAATTTCATGATTTTCTCATATATCGAAATCAGGTTTTATAAAGCAATGACAATGTTCCCTTTTATTGCTGGAATATAGTTTGGTTGTGGCCCGTTGTGCTACAAGTTTGGTCCCTTGGCTTCTTTATATTGCCCATGATAATATTGTTTCTACAAGAATTTGGTTCTATATTTGACGAATTTATCCCAAAATTTCATGATTTTCTGATATTCTTTAACATAATTTTACAAAGTTACGTAATATGCCATTTATGTTTCTGAAATGGGGTTTGGCTGCTTTATAAGTTTGGTCCCTTAACTCACTTATATTGATCGTGGAATTAATGTTTTACTGGAATTTGGTTCTGTCCCAATATGAAAAAGGCAAAGAAAATTTCTTATTTATGTTGCTGGAATGAGGTTTGGTTGAGCTTTGGGTATTGATACTTTGATTGTATCCGAATGTATTTGAACTATAGTGCGCCGTGACATTAATTCTTATTTCAAAGTCCGACATGGCAGACCACTGAAATTGGTAGATAAAATACACGCCATCCTACACAATTTATATATTAAGACAAATAAGTGAACTTGACAATAATCAAAATTCTTATAAATTCGAACTCTATTTATTTATCGTTCCAAGCGTGAAAAGTTTTTTTTAGACAAACAGTTAAGGGTAAATGTTACAAACCAATCATCCCCTGGCGGCTGAATGCAGTAAAATACTGTATATAAATTTATATAGAACTTTGTATTTCCTGTATGAGTGTTGTAAATTTTCAAAGCAAGTATGATTTGCCCTAAAAGGCGATTGTCCATTAGCGCCCGTGTAAGTGTAGGTGATCATTTGACCCACATCTTCACTAAGGATAAAGGTGTTTTGAGAAAACAGGTCCCAAGGATTAGATTAGTGATATTGTAATATGCTATGTAAAATTAAGGATAGGACATCCCCTAATAATATTCTCTGTAAATACCTGAAGCTTGTTCACATTCATTTTGTCTACAAAATGTGCCCATATTTCTATTTCAAAATGTTATTTAAGGACCTAGAATTACATTTAATCAGGCTGCATTTAACTTTTGTAATTAGGATGCCCTCGGTTTAAAATAATGCCCTTGCCTTATCACTACAATGTACATATACATGGACAATGTAGTGATAAGCTAAATACGTTGAATTTCCATTTTCAGACAGTCATAACGATCCTCATGCTTCCAAAACATACTGTTTCTGAATTAAGTTGTAAATATTAAAAGAACGTTTAGTCATTAATTTAACTTTAACAGATTGATGTGTGTGTAAACGCTGCATATTCACTTATTACGAATCCAACATGTACATGTATGAAGATTGGGATTATTCGAATAATCTAATTGTGCCTGTTGTTCATTCAGCTTCCATGACATATAAATACAGTATACTATGTATAAGAATGAATAATACATTCATCAATTTGGTAGTGCTCATATCACATTTCTCTCTCTGCCAAAGTAGGTTTAGTAACTAGGACATTACACTAGTTTGATTTTTTCATTTCGACAAAACAGGTTTCTTATTTACGCGAGGGAGTTGAATTTATATACACCTTTTTTTCAAAAATGAACTCTAGGGAGGGTTGTCACACTTTTAGGGCGTTTCTACCTACGCGCTGACATTTTTATAATTAAGTAAAGGTTACTTTGAAAACACGCAGAGGTTTTTTTGGTACACAGGTAAATACAGGTGTCTACTGTTTAATATTCCACAATATTATTAATTTGACCACATTTTCTATCGTTCATTCTTGAATTTTTCTTGGACTTTCTTGAGCAACACAATGTTAACATTTTCTGACTTTAATTTTTATTTAACAGATGCAAAATTGTATTTATCCTATGCGGAATAATTTATCATCCAGGGATAAACAAATTAGAAAAAAATCTATAAGAAAAAATGTACAGTATACGTATACGTAGTATATATATGTAGTTTCCTCGCTTGATATACGAAACAACATACTTTAAAAATTCTGATAGAATGTAAATACTGTAGATGGGGCACCATACAAAATGCCAACGGATTGGAAATTTAAACAATAAGCACCCACTCAAGCTATTAAAACATGCAATATGTTTATAAAACAATGGACCTTATACGTAGATTTCTCCGTTTAAGAATGTAAGACAACACAAACGCATATCTTTGCTATTTAATAATATTATGTTAATTCTTCAACTTAATTCTAACACACGGAATACAGTAGAATGAGGGCAGGTTGAAAATGTGACGTCATAAAAATAACGCCCTCAAACTCGCCCATTATGAACCCACTACCAAGTTTTCAGCAAAGCGATTGGAAAATGATTTTCAGTTATCAGTTTTGTAGTCTGTTGGGCAACCGTTTTTCTTTAAGAAAGTGATTAATTAATATTTTGAGTTATAGTAGTTATTAAGAGGGCCCTGGAAGGGAAAGAAGCAAGTTGTAGCACTGAATCTGGACTGTGTCTACTGTCATTGGCTAGTAATAAACATTATAGTGTTGAAGAGCTGGCCAATGACATCATATATATGATGCGAAGTGTATTCATGAGAACGAGAATTTTAGTTCTTTGTCTTGTCCATAAATCTTTTTTAAAAAGTATAAAAAATTGACATTCTAGAAGATGTAAATAACGGAAGTTTCGAAGTTTCCGGAGATATATTTGCTTTTTTTAAAGTTTGTATACAACTGTATTACAAAAGTCCATTTTGAATCACTATTTCGGGCAAAGTTGGTTTCTGAAGTTTGTACAGTAAAAAGAGCACAAATCTCAAAATCTACTAAAATTGAAAATGTGCAAATTGTTTGTCCTTTTACGTCACCCTACCGACCTCGCCCAATCAGCACAAATACTGTTGGCCAACACTTTTTTTGCCTGTTGAAAAGGCGTCATTTTGTTGTTGGGCCTCAGT